>WEIS01019535.1:2026-18157 GCA_013389965.1 Todus mexicanus | reverse complement strand
GAAGGCGGGATAATACAAGAAATGGAAAGCGGCTATATTGTCCAAGACTTGCACGTGAAGGGAGGAGACTTGAGCACCGTCCTCCAGATATCATTGGCCTACAGATGGGGAAAGACTTCCTCATGGTTGATTTAACCTGGTTCCCTGGTTGATTTAACTATCATGGGTATGACTGAGAGGTAACGTTACCGTTAACTGTATTTTTATTCCAACTGTTCTGACACTGCTGCCTGTGGAAAATCTCTCACATATCAGTAATATACTCCTTTTCCTTGCAGTTTGATTCACCCAGACTCTTCAACTACCACACTGTCTGCACGCCTTGTGTCTGTCCAGGATGATGCAGGGAAGTCACCAGCTAGGAACAGGTAAAATAATCATAGGTCTGAGTATTTTCTGTTCTGGATGCACCCCTAGCACACTCTTCGCTGTAAAGCCTGTGTTTTGGGGCTTGTTTTTACTCAGCGTGCTGTTTCATGTCTGAAGTGGGACACTCTATTACCCATATATAATAGTAAGGAAAGACCCATATATAATAGTAAGGAAAGACCATTTGTATGCATACTCATATTAATAAATGTGCTACTTCTGAGGAAACTGTACTTTGTTGTGGAGTCAGTCAAATAAGGACAGAAAGGGAAAGAAGTGGTTAAGGAAGGTAGAGTTCTGAGGAAGCTGAAGAAAAGGGAGTAACAGAGCCTTGGTAATGGGAGGGCAAACACTGAGGTCATTGAAGAGCAGAGGTGCAGTTTTTATTTGTTAGTTTTGTGGGTTCCCCCCCATGTTATCTGCCCCTTTGCACTTCCATTAAATGTAGCCTTGGTTAAATTACCAGGCTTACTTAGGCTAAAATCCCATCATAGGTCTTAATGCAAGAGTGCTGGAACGAACCTGGAAATGTTCATGAGAGTTTTAGTGTAAATTGCAAGTGCTTGAGCTTAATCCCACTAAATAGACTGGTATTAGAACAAGTGATTTCCACTTCACGCTGCTTCTGCTTGGTTCTGGTTACCTACTTACATTATGGTTAAATGGAGAAATGAAGGTGAGGCAAGGCTATGAGGAACAGAGCAAAAATATTCCAAAGATCATCCAGATCTCCGTGATGGAGTCAGGAGATACTCAGGGACTTTTTTGCATTGATGTTACAGGAATGCAGAATGTATAGCAGTTTGGAGGGGTCTGGCAGGATCAGTGAAGACTGGGGAACTTAGCTGAGAAGGATGCTGGATGGTTTTTTGAGGGAACAGACTGTTTGGAGTCTTTATCTTCTGTATCATAGGGATGGTTAGAAGGAGTCGTGCACTACCTGTACACCTGAGAACCAAAGACCTCAGCTAGCCACCTAGAGGTAGTAAAATACTGGTGAATAAAGTAATACAAAAAATCAATTCTGGGCAAACATGGCAAGGAGTCAAGAGTTAAAAGTTCAATGCTAAATAACTGCAGTGACGTCAAGAGATGTCTGAAACCTTAGGGATGCTTCTCCTGCTTCCTGTCTGAATTGATGTTGTCTGTTTTAAAAAGCCTTTAATGTTTGCTCATACAGGCAGTAGTAGGAGGGTTCTAAGCTGGACCTGGCAGGCCCAAACTGCTCTTTCACGTTAAATTTTAACTCTCTGTCCTCACCAGAGTACTCACCTGTCTGGACTCACATTTGAGAGGTAATGATGAGGTATAACCTATCTCTGTCAAAATTCTGAACCTGAGCAAACAAAATTGTTGGCTTTGAGCTAACAGCACTATCCTTCAGACCTTCTCAAAGCACCTGTAGGTGTTTCTTTGATGCAAGCTTGAGCATGCAAAAAAGGTGCAAGTTGAGTGTATTTAGATGCAGGTAGCAGAAGTTACCTAGTATTGTTTGTTTTCCCTTTGGGTTGGGGATATGTGTTGTTTCTTTCTCAGACTGAGAAGGAAAAGCTCAGCACAACAGTCAAGTGGTCTAAGTGGAGGGATTCGAACTTCTCCTTTGCAGGTCCTCCTAAGGGATAGGGGTTTTCCTTGCAGAATCATCCTCTCTTTTTAGAAAGTATAAATACAATAAAGTTCTGGGTGTAATTGGTGATGATAAAGACATAGATAGGAAATCTGACTGTTGTAACTCTTGCTCAATGCCCTTTTGCACAACTTAAAAATCCGTGCCGCATGCAGGTAGGCAGCAGAGTTAAAGCCATTGTTACAAAACAACTGAGAGGAGTGCATGCTTAATGATGGGTTTTCACATCAGTCTCATCTTCCACATGAGAGTGCTTTCTGTTAAGCTGCATAATTCTGCCAGTTCTAACTTTGTTTAGCTTGAGAGCATCTGAGCAGTTGAAGACTGGCAGAGTTTTAACCTGCTTTGGATACTTGACTGTGACAAAGGGTTTTTTATCATCCCTAGATGTATATGGATGTCATACCAACATGGTTTCATTTGATTCTGCATAAAAGACTAAAAAGAACCTAACTAAACCCTTTTTTTCAGTGCAATATTCCTCCTCAAAAGAGAAGGGAAGAAAAGGCAGTGATTTTGAGACTGTTGTACTTTCAGTGTCTGCTTCCTTGCAGTACAAAAGCTGAAATAAGGTGGCATTGCTATTTCATGCCTGGGCTCAGCCACATCATTTGTTGAGAATTCTTGGGAATATTTAAAGTGTCTTTTAGCCAGTTAGCAAGCTCTGTGCAGTTACCTGAGTTTCATTCCAAAGACTAGAGGCTGACATCAGTTGTCATCACTGAGATCGATGTCAGTTCAGCATTGGCATTTTGAGCTTGTCTGTTGCCGTATGCAGAAGTGTTTTCCATCCCCACTCCTTAAAGTGCTGATAGGATCAATCGCTTATGCTGCATGCTTTTTGCTGCTGCATGATAAGAAGTTGCAGTCTGGTTATTTGGAGGCTTAGTCTGATTGTGGGTTATTTGAGCAGAGAATATATGGAACTTGTATTTGCGTTTGTAGCTTTGCAATGATATTGCGAAATGGTGTGTTTTGTACTGGAGTGCATAGCCAGGATTTCCTAACAGCTGGGCTGAGATCAGGTAGATGCTCCATATCACAGTACAAGGAGACCTGCCAGGTGGAGTGACCTCCAGCTTCAGCAGACAGTTTAGCCACCCTAGGGAACAGGAGCTCAAACTTGCAGACTCTGAGCGTTGTCAGCTGTATATTTCAGAGAGCTAAGGAGAAGGAATTTTAAGTGGATCGAGGAGAGGAGGAATCTCAGTGTCTCTGTTACAGAGATCGTAGTGTTGGCTTCCTGTGCTAGTATCTGTCCTGCTTCCAAACTGCTGGAGCATTTAATTACCCAGTATCCCATCCCTTTCCCTGTCTATTCAAATGCAGGCATAAATTAATTACTGTGCATATACTTAGTTCTAACTGCTTCCTACAAAGAGCTTTACAAAAGTTTAACTTGAACGTTCCAAAGCAATACCCTTGTTTCCTAGGGACTCTTTCTTCTGCGTCGATGAGAGGAGGAAGCCTTAAGCAATAAGTCTGTACTAAGGAGAGCGATCAATGTCAACAGATTTAAGTTCCTTTTCAGCACGCTACAAGTTCAGTGCTTGCTTTGGTGAAACACTTGTGCTTCAATTCTTCTCTTTTCCACTACAGATCAGCCAGCATCACTAACCTGTCACTGGATCGGTCAGGTTCACCCATGGTGCCTGCCTATGAGACATCTGTGAGCCCCCAGGCCAGTCGCACGCATATGAAGGCTGAGACCAGCGAGGACGAGCGCAAAATTCTTCTGGTACCTTTTGGACTTCTGTTTGTCTTGTTCTGTGAAGGCAGTGAAGTTTGCCTTTCTCATATCTCACAGCAGGAGTATCTTGCTGACTTTAAAAGGTCTTGTCTGAGCACTCTTAGCTTGACCCCTCCTCTAGGTGGTACAGGTGATGCCGCTTTGGACAGTTCCATCTGCCTGAAGCAAATCATAGTTTCATGTGGTGTTTGCATAAAGGTGTTTACAATTTTAGTCTTGCAAAGTGTGTTACGTAGTGTGGAGTTGGTGTATGGCGGCTCCTTGTGGGTTAAACCTGTCATGGATACAACTGTAACGCAATGAATTTGTCCAAGTTCAGATTTTCCCTTTCATAGGCCATGTAACTGGAAACTTTAAATGGCTGCTTCAGAGTGGTTACAACATGATGAATAAATGACAGATGCTTATTGGGCTAAAACTTAACTTGGCTTCTCCCCTTGTTTGCAGAATAAATGTAACATTTTGTAGAAGGTTGTAGTGACGTACTTGTTTGAAGAAAAATCAATGTGCAACAGTGTTCTCTGTAATCCTATTATCCCCTTCCCACAGAGGTAGTGGTGTAGGTGGCTTTTACTGTACAATGAGCAGTAGAGAACAGCGTTTCTTTCCTTGGAGGAAAGAGGAGCGTTTCCAACAAATGGGGCAAAATGATGCAGAGAAGGGCAGGGAGTATTTTTCACACATTAAAAGATTCAGGATTGCTCTCTATTGCCGGTTTAGAATCAGGAAGGCTAATTTCTGTGTTGTTTGGTATTTGCCAGCTGTCAGCAAAACACATAGAAGTATTCCTGAGGGTGCAAAACCACTCTAGTTCCTGTTCAGTTGCACAACTCCTTTCTCATGTGCTCCGTAAATGGGTAACCACATGAGAGAAACATTTCTAAGGCATGTCTTTACACCACACTGCTCCACACGTGTATGTTAGTGCAGGAAAAATGGAATTTAAAATGCTGTGAACACAGCTTGAACCATGATGCACTTCAGCTGCACATTGTTTAATTTTTTGCTTGTTTTCTTTCTTGGAGGATTGGTAGTATCACTTCTGTTCACATAAGAGCAGAAGATGCCATGTCATCAATGCAGGATTTTCTGTGAATTCCCACCATTTGTTTAATGCCCATAGCATATAGAGCTGACTATGTCAGGAGTTAATTTAAAGCTTAACAAATTCTTTTCAGAAGACTAGTGAACTTTGCTCATGAAGTAAAAGGTAGGGGAGCATGTACGTACACTGGAGTAAGCACATCTTTGAACCAGAGGTCAAAATCCTTGCGTTAAAAGGATTTGCTGTGCTCTGCCAGTTTGTCCAGTTTACTGAATTCAGTATGTGAGTTAAGGGTAAACTACAAGGCAGCTGAATGGTGGAATCATCAGTTGCATCGAATGTTGTGATCCTATAAGTTGTTCCATTACTGATCCATTTGACTCTATACCTACTGCAGTAGGGGAGCTGCTGATGTTGGGTTTAGAATGATTCCCAGGGCAGCCACTGCTGGAAATAAAAGCAGAAGTGCAATAATGTGGGTCTGGCAGTTAACTGGAAAGCTGAAACCAGTTAAATTTTAATTAAAGCTTTTTTTTTCTCTGTTACACAAGAACGGAAGGAGTGAGGCATTTGAGAAAGTGAACTGCAATGTCTCTTCTCCACCCCTTGGGGTGCTCTATTGCTCTCCAAGTAATCACAGGTCCCAGTTTCCACTCTGCAAAAATGCATTGTGCTGTGCCAAGCCAGGGTGCATGTGGGAAAACAAAAGGCAGAGAGAGCAGCAGAGCCTACCCAGGAGTTGACGTGCATGCTTACAGGCCTGAAAATAAGTTTGAGGTATAGGCTGAAGGTATTCCAAGTGGTGAGGTGGAGAGATCCACAGATTCGAAAAGGCTGTTTGAGTTGAGAGGGGTACACACATTTTTAGGTTATTGGCCAAAACTAGCAGTATCTAAAAAAAGCTTGATACTGGACACCAAAAAGGAGTCCTTAATAAGGAATGGTATCCCAGGACTTGATCATAGCAGTGTACGTTGCTGTGTCAAGTACTTACTTTATATCTGGGCTTGATAATGGCCTAGTATGCTTCACAAAGCCTAGGTTGAGCACAGATTATATCAAAAAACCCTCCTCCAAAGGACGTGTTTTCATTGCTTTCTATGTTTACACGCCGCCTGAGTTTGCAAATAGGGTGCACGAGGGCAATAGTGAGGACTTAAGTATCTTGTCAGCAATACAAAATCTTGCCACGTTAAAAACAACCCCCCTTAAATCTGAGGGTACCCACTTTGTTTCTTCTTGTTCCTAACTTTATACAAAATGAAGGATATAAGGAGCTGATCTCATGACTATTTGCTGTGTCTGTTTGCACCTTGCATAAGTTGTGCAGAATGGCTTAGTTTTTATGCCTGTTTGTGGAGGGCTCTTGGTCTAGGAGCTGATCTGAGGGCCCAGTGCTAAGGTCAGCCCAGTAAGTAACTTGCACATCTCCATTTCAAGGACTCAGTCCAGCTGAAAGATCTGTGGAAGAAAATCTGCCATCACAACAGCGGGATGGAGTTTCAAGACCATCGCTACTGGCTGCGGACACATCCCAACTGCATAGTGGGAAAAGAGCTGGTCAACTGGCTCATCAGAAATGGGCACATAACCACAAGGTAACCCGGACGCTTTAGGACTGCAGGTGTCCCCTGTTTCTGTGGCAGGAGGTTGTAAGTTTTAGCTGATACAAAGTACCTTAGGCTGCAGAGATAGGCCCCTTTGCAGGAAGATGAGAAAGAAAGAAAATTCAGATCTTTTCTTTACTGCCTGCCAAAACAGGTAGGGTTCTGACTCCATGTGGCCCAAAACAACTGGGCACACGGGGCTGTCTGGTCTGGGAGATGGTGTGGGAGGTGGTTTATGGGGCAGGTATCACTCAAACAATTGGGGAGCAGTGAGCGTATTACAAAGACTGTCCAAAAATGTTCAGTGATACTCCAAAGGGCAAGTCTGCCCTTGGGATCAGAGATCACTAATATTGTTTGATAGATAAATTTTTGGTGAGGCTGGCAGACTCTTAACCTTCTGAGTGTAGAGAATCTGATATATTTAACTATGCAAGAAAGGAATAGAACTGAGGTAGTTCTCAAGTGCAGAGCAACAGCCCTCACTTAGCAGAGATGCTCAGTGTGTATAACTCAAGCTGATGGTATTAGAGGCACACAACCAACCTGTCTTAATCATCTCTTGAATGCCTCAGCTGAGTTTAGAATACTGGTCGTCTCTTCATCTAGTTCCATACTTCAATCAGTACACTCTGCCTCCCCACTATCTTAAACAGTGTCTGGTTAAACATGGCAATGGGATACCGATAAGTCAAACACATAACATGTTGTGCCATAAACCATGCGTGTTTAGAACTAGATTTAGATAACTGTCTCTGTTCTTGTACCTCCAGGGTCCAAGCCATTGCGATAGGACAAGCATTGGTTGATGGACGCTGGCTAGAATGTGTCAGTCATCATGATCAGCTCTTCAGAGATGAGTATGCTCTCTACAGACCGTTGCAGGTAAAAGAAGTAGGAAAGCTATGGTTCATCCTGAGTTTGGTTGCTGACTAGAATCTGTTCTAATCCTGTTCTCAGCAGCCACTGTGTGTTTTCTATATCAGCTCTCCTGTACAGAGAACTGTGGTCCAGGCGTTTTTACTTAGTGATTTCAATCCTGAGAGAGCTGCATTTGCCCAGAAAGCTTTGGGGCTGTCCTCTGTGGAGAGCAAGTTGTTACATGTAGTGCTACCTGAAGTGGAGGAAAGGGTCTTTAATCTAGGCCAGTGCCTCTCATGCTGGCCTTCCATGGAGGCCTTGGAGTGGCACAGTCTGTGCTTGTGGCTGCTGTGCTATGGTGCAGATTCTAGAATCTGCGTGCAGTTCTTGGTGACTGAGAGACAATGGTGTTTTTCTAGCTCTGTTTCAAAATTCCTTCTTTAAAAACTTCCAAAGAATGGATATTTTTAGATATACAGTATTGGGTCTTCTTATATATTATATTGGCAATCTTTCAATCTCCAGTGATAGCAGTAATAAAGAGTTCAGCGCCTTAGTCACATGATACAAGACTGGGAAGGAGCCTTTGTAATGCCTCCCCAGTAGGACTGGCTAGCTGAGGGGAGGCAGGGAGCCAGTGACCAGAGATTCTATCTTACTGTATTTTATTGCAGTCAAACTTGCTGAGCAGTAAGAGCAGTCTGTCACCTGAGTGATTGGATTATTTTTTTTTAACCTGAACAAGGTACCTCTGTAGCCTCTCTGTTACCTGAAAGCATCCAGTTGAGTCTTCCATGTTCTGCGTCTTCTCACAATGAAGAATGGCTCAGCTGTCTCATGGACCTTAGTCAAAAAGCTTGCAACCATTGGCATCTTATCTTCCTTGTGCATTTCAGCTCCTGGCCACAGTCACGCGATCTCCCATTGCGATTGCTCCATGCTTTATCTGGCATCTCAGCTAGTTAACTGTACTGTCTTAGTTTGCAAGTAAAAGCTTGCCCTTAACTAGCAAGTACTTGTGGATCCCTGTTTGCAAGGGGCCCTGTTATTCAACGTTTAAAGCCAATTTTTTCTTCCCGTCAGCTGAAAGTGCTGTCTGATCTCATTTCTCCTGGACATAAGTCAGGAGAAATGGTATTGTTGACTCAGTTGTTTGCTGCACTCACTGTAGCCAGCGGAATGATACTGAGAACTTCCTCTTGAGATGACCGGAGGCATCAGGATGGCTGATGAAAATTGCTTAGATGCTCTCTAGTTTCTTTGGCGCTCTAGCCGGACTTTGTTTTGACACAGTAGCTCCAGCTAGAGCCTGACTTGTGAGTGAAATTCTTTAGAACTACTGACTTTGGTCAGTCACAGAATTGCTCCATTAACTAGAATTAGCCTCCACTAAAAGTTGCATATGCTGGTTTCTGGGCAAAGGATATGGTCATCACCCACCTGAGCTGAGAATAGGAAGCAATGAAAACTGCTTAGCTGGATGTGGTGACCGAAAATGTGCAGTAGAATAAACTTGTTGCTTAGTGCCACTTAGTCACAACTTGTGTGGAGGTGGGGAGGAGGCAGGGACTAAGCATGTGGGAAGTGTGAAGAAATACTTGTTTCCTGTCCTAAAGAGTTCCTATTTCATGCCAAAGGGGATGGCTCTGTGACTAACCTGGCTCAGCCTTCTGAGAGTGTCCTTTGTTTTTTAAAATGTCTGATCTGTGTTTGTAGCAGGCTGCTTGCTAAGGCTGCAGAATATTTCAGCAGAGCTGCACTTTAACACCATTTTCCCTTTCTTACCTTCTAGAGCACGGAGTTCTCGGAGACCCCATCTCCAGACAGTGACTCTGTGAACTCTGTAGAAGGGCACTCTGAGCCATCCTGGTTCAAAGACATCAAGTTTGATGACAGTGACACAGAGCAAATTGCTGATGAAGGAGAAGATAACTTAGCCAGTGAGTTTCACCTGAGTCTTATTCTCACTCTGCCTTCTCTCCTGTTATCCCCAGTCCTTTGGGATGTAGTAGTTTAACCATGTCTTGCTTTATCTGTGTGTGTTTGTGTGTGTGCGCATGGGGTTGTAAGGATCTAAGCAAACTATAACCTAGCTAGTCCTCCTGTTTCTTGCGATGGATACAGTATTTTGTATTGAATGGAACTGGTAAAGCTTCATACCTCTACTGGAGGAGAAGCATGTAAATTGCTGCCTTCTGTTTCTCAGGCAGACTTCTGCTTGATTTGGGCCCACTAAAGAATGCCCAATATGTCAGCATGCACACATGAAGATGAGAACTATGAAAATACTGTATTCCTGTAGTATTGCACACTAGTCTTTATGTATTAAAGACAATTTTTCTCCTCTCCGATTACCCTCATGATACCCATTTGAACCCTTCTCCTCCCTGTATCTTCCCCCTTACCCAACACTAAAAGACTCCGCCAGCCCTAGCAAGCGCACTTCAGTCAGCAGCTTCCAGTCCACAATGGACAGTGATTCAGCCGCCTCCATCAGCCTGAACGTGGAGCTGGACAACGTGAACTTCCATATCAAGAAGCACTCCAAGTACCCACATGTGCCCCCTCACCCTGCCGACCAAAAAGGTATGAGGTAGTCACCAGCAGGAGTTGCACATGATGGAGAGCTGGGCCCTAATAATACTGACTTATTTGGACACTACTCTTGTAGCTGTCTTACAGAGGGGGAAACATGATATTTAGCTGGCACTCACTTGCGGTTTTGATGTGCTCACCTCTGAGGAGGCTCAGCAGACCTATTGAAACACCTTCTCTGCAGAGTGTGTAACTTCCTCTGTGACTTTCTCTGCATTTGAAGCAAAGTCTTCTGCTCATACGTAAGGGCAGATCCACATATACAGTTTCTGGCTAGCTGGGGTGGAAAAAGAGTCCATGCACAAGCCAGTTTGATATGTAATCACAACAGTTTGAGATTAAACTGGAAAAGCAAGCAAGAAAAAGAAAACCCAAACAACAAGCAAACGAAATTAACTTGGAAGAGGTCTGTGCTGACTTCTAATTGTACCTTAGTAAACTTACATCTGACAGAAGAAACTTTCTGATAAGCATTAAGGCCTGACTTAATCCATATATGCAACATTTGTTCTAAAGAGAACATCCACTTAAGTGAAGTAGTAAGAAGTTAAATACTCAGTGGTGAAGATTTCCTTGGAAAATTTTTCCTCCTAAAAAAGTACTAAATTGAGACTCTGACTATAAGCAGAATTCTTACGGAAAAAATAATGTGCCTGCCTGATAAAAACTGCATTCTCTAAATTGGACAAGGGCTGACTGAAACCAGGGCTTGCCACTGGCTTGGGTCTAGTATATTCTAGTTGCTTTACTTGCTGGGTAGCAAATGGTGTCTTTGCTCTGCTTCCTTACCTAAGGTTATATCAGCTTTGCAGACTTCTATCTTTGGCTGCTTCTGAGGAGATTCTTAATTTTTTCACCCCACCCCTTCAGTATTTCCAACTTTGAAAGATGATCCAGCGTTAAATAATTCTGACTCCTTCCGATGAATTCATCGTTCAGTAAAGTGCAATGAATCTCTTCAGTTGTTGTGGATCAGAATGCAAGACTTACCTTATGCTTGCTTACAGATTGCATTTTCTGAAACTGAAATGGTCACTGAAGAGGTTGAGGAAGGAGAAATGGTCACAACTGACTTTCAAAGTATGTAGACAGAGGAGAGTGAGTGAGTGAGGCAGATTAGAGGGGGCGTTTATCAGTGCCTGTTGTAGTCACCCTCTGTTATTTACTAAAAATACATGTACGAGAAGGAAAATCTAACTGCTTATTTTTTCCCCTGAACAGAGAAGGTTTGAAATTTGAGCTGGTGTCAGATGGCTCAACAGTAGAGATGGGTTGTCAGCACTACTGACACCAGCTTGTTACTGGTTTCTTTCAACTTGTTTCTAGATCCTGCTGTAATCAAAGGAAAAGCTAACACATTTGCAGGGAAGGAAGGGTGTGGAGAGGGAGAGTGTATCAATGAATTCCTTTTAGGAGGGAGGGGTGCTGGATTAAGTGAGCTCGAAACAGGCCCAGGTGTGCTACAGTATCCTATGTGAATTTACAGCTGTAGCCAGTTTATTAGTGTGTGTTGGCAGTAAAGCATGCAGTGGTTAGCTTGATTCTGGCTGGTGTTGAAGGATTTGTAGGGTGGTAGCCCTTGTTTCAGACATATCTCAATCTTTACATTCTTGGACAAAAAGCAATACATGATGAAGAGGAAACATAAGAGAGCTTACCTCTCTAGGAAGCTGTTGACCAGATCAAGGCATCTCATAGCCAGAACTGAAGCTCTTGTGAGAAAGATTTTGATGATGGAGAGCTCAGAGAAGATCAGCAGAGAAGGCAAGTGGTGGGAGAACTGAAAGGAGAAAGGCTTCGGCCTTTGAATTATGTATTTTGGCAGCATTCTGCTGTCTTTAGTGAATCTCTGCTGATTGGTGCTTGTTATCTGTTCCTGAAGTGTGTGGTCTCTTAACCAGGTTATTCTGTAGGAGTGTAATTAGCAGTAGAAAACTGGGAACAATTCCTTTCAAGAGAATGGATTTCCCTTGAGGGGCAAATATATTCCCAGAAGTGGGATATGATGGAGGTGTGAGTCATTACAACACACTGTGAAGAGGTAGGTATTATTCTGCAGTTCTTGGAAAAATCTGTATCCTCTGCAAATGCAGAGGATTTACTGTACTTTTTTTTAATTTTATTTTATTCCGGCAGGGAGCAACAAC
This sequence comes from Todus mexicanus, assembly GCA_013389965.1. Classification (NCBI taxonomy): domain Eukaryota; kingdom Metazoa; phylum Chordata; class Aves; order Coraciiformes; family Todidae; genus Todus; species Todus mexicanus. Next base: position 6,156 of record WEIS01019535.1, on the reverse strand, counting down.
TTAAAATGAACGACAATATCATGAATACCAAGGAACGCTTCAGGGCAATAGGGAGACTGAAATTTTGTAGGTGCTTAGATGTTTATTATTCAAGGCCTTCAAGAATTATGTGGGACAAAACCCAACAGTGTGTACTGTGATGTCTAGAGTAGTGAAATGGGTAATGTCTAAAACTTTGTTCTGGAAATGCTAGAGTGCAAAGAGTTTCTGTTTGTGTTTTATCTTGGCTATATTCAACAAAAGATGTCTTCCAGGATGTTACAAACTGTCACAATGATTAGACAGCCAAGGCTAGATATTTAAGCTTCTATGTAAAATGGGACATGGTTATTTTAAGAACAGAGTAGTGTACTGTAGTTAGTCTGTAGCTGACTGGTGTGTTTGCTGCTGTCAGAGATCAGTAAATTCCATATGACCATTATGGACACGTGTATTTGGCTTGATTTCATTGGAATTGTCATTTGTCCTTAGACTGAATAACAGTGACTTAATTTTCTTTGAAATAATGAAGTAAAACTGAAGATCACACCCACCTTTTGAGTCTAGTAACTCAATTTCCTCACAACTTTACAAATTACAGTCATTGGGGGACGTCGTGACAGGACAAAACATCAATGCTAGAAGTGCAGGTCAGCTTTGATGTAAGTGGTTAGTGGATTTCTTCAGGTGATTAAGGTGTATGCAATTTCCACCAGTCGCAGAAGTCAGCTACTTTGAAGCAAGGCCTGTGACATACCAGCTGTGTTTTAGAACTGAGGGATTTGTATATAGTCTGAGTCTAATGGCAGAACTTCTTGTGATGTTACGGGCTGACTAATGTGTGATGTGTTTCCATGAAATTGTAGTGACTCCCAAGTTAGCTGGCTTGTAGTATCTTACGAGTATAGTGACTTATGCATAGTATCATCTGCCTAAAGACAATGGTACTTTATAGTGTGTGTTGTGGTTTAAGCCCAGCTGGCAACAGAGCACCACGTGGCTGCTTGCTCACTTCTCCCCCGTGGTGAGGAAAAAATAAGATGCAAGGCTTCTGGGTGGAGAGAAGAACAGGGAGGAATCATTTGCCAGTTACAGCCATGGGCAAAACAGATTTGACTTGGGAAGAAAAAGATTAATTTAATTTGTTACCAGTCAAATCAGAGTAGGATAATGAGAAATAAAATCAGATCTTAGACATGCCTTCCTTCCACCCCTCCCTTCTTCCCAGGCTTAACTTTCTTCCAGTTTCTGTACCCCCTTCCTACTAGTGGTGCAGGTGGGCAGAAAAGAGGAGTTGCGGTCAGTTCATCACACGTTGTCTCTGCTGTGCCTTCCTCCTCAGTGAGATGACTCCTCACACTCTTTCCCTGCTTCAACGTGGAGTTCCTCCCATGGGAGACAGTCCTCTTTGAACTTCTCCAGTGCGAGTCCATCCCCCAGGCTGCAGTTCTTCATGAACTGTTCCAGTGTGTGGAGTACTATTGTATCTGTGGAGTGCAGTCCTTCAGGAAGAGGTTGCTCCAGTGTGGGCTTCTTTGGGCACAGTCACTTGCTCTGGCATGAGGTCCTCCACAGCCTGCAGGTGGGCGTCTGCTCTGCTGGTAACACCCATGGACTGCAGGGGAATCTCTGCTCCAGCGCACCTCTCCCTCCTCTTTCCTCACTGACCTTGCTGTCTTCAGAGTTGTTTCTGTCACATCCCACTATTCTTCACCACTGCAGGTTTTCCCCCCTCCCCATCTTATATACGTTATTGCAAGGGTGCTGCTACTGTCACTGGTGGGCTCAGCCTTGGCTGAGGTCCATCTTGGAGCTGCCCCTGTAGCCCCTCCCCCGCTACTAAAAACCTGCCACACAAACAGTACATGAAAACGAGAAACAAAGTAAGATTGCCTTCTGCATTTAAATTGGGTGAAGAAATGAAGTGACTTATTTTAAATGTGCCTTTTAGTTGCTGTTTTTAAAGACATAGAGTTATCGATATGGGAAACTTTATTTTCTAAATGTTCTAGCAGCCAGGTATCTGTGATCTTGGTAGCAGGTATTTTGGGTAGTTAGTTTATGATGCCTGCATCTGGTTAGGAGAGGGAAAGAGAAGAGGATCTGAGTAGCTGTGACACAGTTCCATTACCATCAATTGCTTGCCAAGGCACAGCGTGCTGTTGCCAGGATGACTTTTTGTACACCTTTTGAAAAGGTGCACCTGAGTTTTCAGTTGGATATCTGTGGATGAAAGCTGTGGTTGCTGGCCAGCCTCTTTTGATGTTTAACCAGAGCAGTCCGTAAGGTGCGTAAAATCTGTACCTGCTAGTTTCTGTTAGAGACCTTTGACTTTCTGTCAGTGTTGTGGTATTTGGTTCCAATAATGCCTTTGAATATCAGACCTAGGAATTCGTATGTTCTGACTTGGGGGGGTTTAGGGTCTTTTTTGTTGTTTTTTCTTTGGTAAAGCCATTCAGGGGAGCTTGTAAAGTACTCTCTTGATAGCTAACTGATTGCTGTCAAGACTACAAAATGTGCTACAGGAATCTCTTTGTCCCCTGCCCCACTTTTTTTTGAAGCGTAATGCATTTAGGGATGATATGAGGTAAGAAATGTGCACAATACCCACTCTTTCTTTCTCCCCCTCTCAAACTCAGACCTATGAGTGTGTTATTGGTCCAGTTTAGGAAGAGGTATGGTATCATAACTTGCCAGGAACTTCCCCACAATTGGAAGCAAAGTTACAGGAGATGAAGCTATATGGAAGAGAAGCGTTTCTGGTTCGCAGATGCCACCTGCTTCTTTGTGCATATCTGAGAGTTGTGAGTTGGGATTAACTCCTGCCTTGGCTGTGCATGTCAGGGATATGTGTCTCAGAGCTGCTGCCCTGAGGCGCTTGCAAGGTGCAGAGGGATGAAGGTGCCAGTACACACGCCTGTGTGTAAGTACAGCACGTCACAACTTTCTCTAGGTAGTCGTCTGTGGGGTGTGGGTAAATGAATGCTGAGTGAGCCAGCTTTTATTAAGCAGTAGGTTGCTTGTACTGCTGAATTCTTCATCTAGCTAGGTATGAAAGGAATGTGCAAATCACCATCAAGCTGAAAGGGAGGCTTGCAATTTTGTTTGCTACATGGATCATCTATTGAGTATCTGTTTGCCAACTGAGGAACTGTGAATAAACTCCTATTTTTAAACTGGTGGCGTGTAAGGGGTCTCTTGAGTGCTGTTGTTCACAGACTTGTGATTGCTTGTGTCCTGTCAACTTGCTGTTGCTTTCTGTTGGTGTTTGAAAGGTGCCTGGCTTTGCATTCCGTTTGTGGCAGTAGGTCTGGACCATTCTCAGGAAAGGTGATAAAGGCTTAGCTTTGGACTTCCGATCATTTTGCTATTGCTCTGATTTTCCCATGGTACAGTCTCTTTTTGTAGAAGTAAGAAACCAGCTAAAGGCATAACAAGCTACTGGTATCTGAAGAAAACAAGTTTTTTGTAGCCAGCCAGCCTGCATGAAAGATCAACACACAGCAAGCTAAATTAGTAGATGGAGCTCCATCCCAGTTCCCATATGCAAAGTGATATATAACCCTTGCTTAACTTTGTTGCTGGGAGTCAACCTCTGTCAGCGTGTGTTGCTCAAAACATTTAAACTGTTTTAGACTTTAGAATACTAGCTCCTGGTAGGCAGTCTGTCTTTTGTTCCCTTCACTGCATAAGATAAATCTTGTGGCTGGTCTCTCCCTTATTCTGATTTCATTGGAATGTGAGGGCAAAGTGGCTTCCGAAGCTGCGTTTTTAGACCAGAGTGAGGAGACTGTTCTCTGTCCGGACATTCCTGTGGTGTCTGCTTGCAGCTTGATACAGTTGTATTCAGATCTAGAAAAGTGTGGTGTAGGTCAATTGGAAAAGCAAACTCTTAACTCATGGTTCAGTCTTTGCTTATGTCTACTTTGTTTTGTTTCTTCAGAGCAATAAATACTGTTTTCTTGTTGTCTTAGAACTTTTTGATAGAACAAGAATGAGAGGATATTCTTGTCTTGACCACTCATCAAGCTGTTGCTAAATTGGTGACTAAACACTTTAGATGAGTAGTACTGCTTTGTCTGGTGTGGGCGTGTACATCGTAATTATATGGACGCACCAGTGTAACCTGTCATCTTTTTTTTTTTTTTTTT
>WEIS01019531.1:998-13307 GCA_013389965.1 Todus mexicanus | reverse complement strand
TATTAATCATCTCTCAGGATGATGGTTTAGGCTATTTTCACCTCTGAAATGGTTCCAGGCCTGTATGTCTCCTGAGACTGTGTAACAGGGGATGTTATGCGAGCACACTTACAAATTCTTTTTCCGATGTGTAGATTTCAATACTTTTTGTTTATTTTTATCCATGTCTGAAGATGTTGCATGCTTCAATTTCGCAACAATATACACTGCAGCCAAACAGCTTTGAACTCAAGGCATAGCACAGGCTTGAGTGGTCAAGACAACCTCCATAATAATCTCAGGTTCATGTTCCTGAACTTTGTTTAAGATGAAATGATATTTTTTGTTAAATGAGTCTTTGTAAACTGTTATCTTAGATACATAAGCGTGCCAGTAGTACAATGAAAAACTACAAGAAAGGGCCAACTTGTGTTTTTATGGAAATTCTCCTTCTTGTGATGAAATCCTGAAGTAATTAAAGGGTATCAGCAAACTGCAACCATTAAACATTAACTCATTGCAGGTTTATCTAGTGTTTTTTCCTCTTGGAAAATGTTTACTGTGGGGTTGATGGTCTTGAAGACTCATGACACGGATTTCTTGAGTTTTTCTAAACTTAATTTTGAGTTTTGAGGTTGTGAAGGCAAAGGAGAATCAAACCCTCAACTTAAAAGAAAGGCGAAATCATGCGAATACATGCAAAGGAACAGTCTGAACAGCACCTTAATCTTCTGTTAATTAGCAGATGCAAGTCTGAATGTTGGTAGAGCCCAGTGCCTGTGTTTTCTTGTTGGCAATTATGAGCATTATTAACAACATAGACCTTGCAGGGAGAGGGGCAGATTGTTACTCCAGACAGTTTATTCTGAGTAGGAGCAGATATTACTGTTAGTTTTACAGAATATTGAAGGGCAGTTTGGATTTTTGGAGAGCCTTGGTTTAACTTTGATGAATAAACAAAATCCGCTTTTAAATCTAATAAAATCTTGGTGAAGCAGGAGGAAATTTTTAGTTCTCACATAATTGTTTTCTGTGTAAGTGAGTTATATAGGAAAGGACATGAGCTTCAACATCTATCAGCAAGTTTATTACTAAGTTCCTGGGGGCACATGAAGAAAATTGCACTGTTATCACAGGGAACATAAAAACTGAGAACGGAGTATGGCTCCTGTATTTGACCTCCTCTTTCTCTTTCAATTTGATGGTTTGACATCTCCATCAAGCAAAATCTGACCTCAGTGCTTTGAAAAACCTCAATAACTATTAATTTTATTTTCCTACCATTATATTGTCTTCAGTGACGGCGCGCCACTCCATGTACAGCTGAGCAGATCCGTATCTCTAGGATTCTCTTCTGTATCCTCTGGTGGAATAGTGATTTATACTTCAGCAGATTCCCAATTTACACGGAGTATGTGGGGTGTTTGAATATCTTCTGTGTTCTCTACGTACAGGTTTGAGTGTCGCTGGGCACAGCTTGCAAAAAGAATTTGAGAAGCTTCCTTGAATACTTCTTTAGTTCCTCATGGGAGTGAGTGACCACATCGTAATGGCTGCATAGTTGTTCCTTTCAGAGAATTTTATGGGTTGCGGACTGATTTAAGTATGATGACTTCTGAGGGCTATCAAATAGCACACATAGAGGTTATGGAGAAGTACTGAATTTCCAATGCTTACTGTAAAGGCAGCACAGTTTCATCTCAAGCTACTATCCTGCTATGCAGGACTTGGTTCCTGTCTCCTTGAATGGCCGTGCTGTCTTGTAGTACCTCATGGCAGGTACAATGTCGCATACTAGTGGCTTAGAAATGAATACTGAACATTAAGTTGTTAGTGGCAACTATAAGCTATTCAATATGTGACTAGGAACATAGTAGAAATCTTAAAATGGTCACTGTGCCTTGTGATTTATATAACAGGTTATGAAAAATATTGCATAGGAGAGAGGTGGCTGTGACATGGCATGGGCTAGGAGCAATAGCTGAGCTTAAAGCAGCCTTGAGAAGGGGGAGGCCCTGCAGGGCCTCCTCACAATCCTTTCCCACCTAGCTCCTTAGTAAGCTCTTGCTTACTAAATTTATTTATTAAGCAGTAATATTAATCAGTAAATCTAGCAAAGAGGTGTGTTCAGAAAAAATAGCATAGTAACTTAAACTCTAGTGAACTTGACTTGTAAAGGGAGCTAACAGTGCATCCTAGTTTCCTGTTGTTTGGGTCTAATAGACAGTTCTGTGTTTCTCCATTTTTGACAGAAGACCCCATAGGTAAAGTTAGCCTTTCTCTATATATCTGTAGATTTCTAATCTAAATATGTACATTTTTAATTTATATTTAAAATATTTTAATTTAAGGTCTTGCATGCAGATGCATAATTTGTTACTGTCTGATATAAGTATGTAAAACAGTTCATCTATTATGTAAGAAAAGTCCTGATTTTCTTTCTGACCAATATTTCTGACTGATTTTGCTGCTAGGTAAATGATTGTGTCTCAAAGCTATGGCTTATCTTCCTCTCTCCTCTTTGATTTCACTTTATCATGATTTGATACAATTTTCAGTAAATGTTTTCTTTTTCAAAAAGTTCTCATATGGTAAATACAAATCCAGGTACAGCTTTAACTCAACAGGTATTCACTATTGTATAGAAGGCAGCAGTTTTATTTGTAGGTATTGTTAGAGGGATGAGTAGTGCTTTTCACTGTACATTTTTGCCATGATACGACTTCCTACAACAGCACAGATCAAAGAAGGCTGTGCTGGTGAGCCTGTAGAGTGTTCTGGATTCAGGGCTGCAGATATGATCAGAGCAAAGAGTAGGTTGTTATAGTCCTGCAGTTCCTCTGCTGGGTGACAGTATATACCTATAGCAGGAAAATCTTTGTGGTTCTCAACCTAACAGACATCTCACCAACTATCTCTGGGTGACAGCTTCTTCACTGCAATAAAGTCTCTGAGAGGTTGGTGACAGAAACAGACTGTAAAACTACCAAGATATATCAGACATTTTCCTGCTTTTCTTTGTTCCCTATCTAGCTGAACATCTGGCAATATTACATCAGCAATATGTCTACCGTTGTTACTCTTTTATGTTTCTCCTTCTGTATACGTGAGTATGATAGGATCACAGAATTGGTTAGGTTGGAAAACATCTTTAAGATCACTGAGTCCAACTGTTAAGCCAGCACTGCCAGATCACCACTACCTTTAAATACCTCCAGGGATGGTGACAACACCATTTCCCTGGGCAGCCTGTTCCAGTGCTTCATAAACCCTTCCAGTGAAGAATTTTTTCTTTATGTCCAGTCTAAACCTCCCCTGGCACAACTTGAGGCCATTTTCTCTTGTCCTATCACTTGCTACTTCGGAGAAGAGACCGACACACCCAGCTCATTACAACCTCCTTTCGGGTAGCTGTAGAGAGCAATAACATTTACCCTTAGCCTCTTTTTCTCTAGGCTAAACACCACCAGTTCCATCAGCCAAACTGATGCACAGTGTGAGTTCAGGAGGACAGTCACTTCCCTCAGATCCTTTTCTGCAAGCCTGGAGCGTTGCAGGGGGTTGTTGCAACCCAAACGCAGGACCTGGCACTTCTCCTTGTTGAACCTCATACTATTGCCCTCGGTCCATTGACCCAGCCTGGTCCAGATGCCTGTGTAGAGAGCCTCATGGACAGTGAGGAAAGTCAGTACTGCAGTTTTCCACTGAAAAGATAGATGAAGGCAGAGGAGGGGAGACAGGTTCCCGAGGCTGCACCCCGGGGCTCTGCGCGGGGTCTCTGTCTCGCCAGGGCTTCCAAGCACTAAGAGCAAGAGCTTTGCCAGACAACCCCGCGCTGCAGCCACTTTGTTCTCACAGCGACGGACCCGCCTCCTCTGCCAGGCCCTGGTGTGCTGAGTTAGGGCAGGATAGGGTTAATTTTCATCACAGTGTTGGGGGGAGGTCACACAGTGCAGAGGAACCAGCCCTGCGCACTCGCTACGGCGGCGAACGGGCGGCAAAGGGCGAGAAACGGCTCCGGCTGTGGGGAGCTGCCGGCGCCATTTTGTCGGGTCGTTAGTGCTACTTTGGTTCATTACTGTTCTTTGTTGCTGCTGTTTGTTGTTTCCCCTGTTGCATTGTTGTGTTAAAGTCTCCTTATCTTAGCCCTTGGTGGTTTTTTGCGTTTTTCTGCCTTTTCTCCTTCCCATTAGCGGGGGTGGGGGGTTGATGGGTGTGCGGTGAGGAGCGGCAACCACCCACAGGCTTTGTGGCGCCCCACGCTGGGCATTGGGGGTTAAGATGGGAACGAAATCTGACGAAAGCGTTTTAGAACCATTTAGTTATACGCCTTTCTTTTCTGTGTATTAGTTAAATTAGTGCATGTTCGCAGTGTTAGCCCCTTTGTTCTCATGGTGGTCTTGTGTGAACCCTTACGTGCACTATGCGTCCCCACTGGTGGCGTTTACCAGTTCTGGAAAATGGCTCAGGCCTCTCATGTTGCTGTGCTAGGTGTTGGCAACTTAGGAAGTGATGGTGTTGCTGGGTATGAGGTTGGGCTGATAGGTTATGCCACATTGTCATTTACTAGTGATCTCACCCTGAGTAAGTGCAGAATCCTGGTAAACTAGTACAGTATGTAGAAAAATTCTGCCGTCAGCGTATCAATTCCCAAGAGACACAAATAACTGCAATGTGTTGGAGCCTTGCCTGCGCCTATAGAGACCTTTTCAACACTATTTAGCAGTGACAGGGTGAGGCAGGAGCTGCCCAAGTGCCGCAGGGCAGGGCCCAGGCTGGGCAGGGTGCACCTGCAGGGACCCCCATGCCTGCCGTGCCCCCTTCCTCTGCAAGGCCTCCAGCCCTGCCAGCAGCCAGCCAGGCAGGGACAGAGCAGGGCATGGGGGACGCTCCTGTGGCCCCATAGAGCTGCTCACTCCCACTGCCATTTGCTCTCTCCCCTTCAGTGTGTATGCTGTGCCACTGAGCAGAGGCGAACCCAGGGACGTGCAGGCGCAGAATCAAGCAACCGGTGTTCTGTGTCCGTAAGTTCTGTCTGGTGAATTTTTCAAGGATCCCTTCCAATTTCCAGCAGGTGGTCTCTGCCCCACTCTTCTCATCAGCTTTTCTCTTCTCTTGTGTAGTATTTTGCCAGCCAGCTTTCTCAGCAACGTGTCGAGCAGATTGGATGGATCTGGTATCTCCACAAGGATACTAACTATGTTATTGAGTGAGCGGCACAGAAGCTGAGGACCTGACAAGAACAGGGAGATAGATGCCAGGAGAGGTCTACATGAGCTTTGCCAAGACCCCAAGAATGAAATCCCTGGCCTTCCAACTAGCTCTGGAATAAAGGTCTTGTTCCCAGTGACTCTGCAGAGGCTCCGACACAGGAGCCCCATCTGCCAGACAGATCAGCAGGGTGTGACCCAGGCCACATCCTGCGCCCTGCCTGGAGACCTGGGGCTGGCTGCCACTCATTGGGGCTGCTGTGACCTTTCCAGGATTGCTGTGTCTGCAGCAAGAGCGGGGCTGCCATCAGCTGCTGTGAATGCGGCTTCGGTCTCCCCCATGCTGTGGAGGATGGATGCATCACCCTAGTCTTTTCTCAGCACAGCTACCTACTCTCCCATCCTCACCAGCACCACTGCCAGAGAAGGACTCAGCACTTCTCACCCCACTCATCCCTTTTTTCTTCCCCCTATTTGAGAGGAAGAACCACCCAGAGCAGGCACTGGAGGTAGCCCCAGAGCAGGACATCACCTGACTTACCTTCCCTGAGCAGATTGAGGACAGAAAGTCCTCCTGCACGCTGGTGTGCCTAGTGTGTAAACGCATGTGGTTCACCGAGGGCTGCATCCAGGTAGGAGCTGTTATCCCTGCCTTGGGGCACGATGGGTGGTCAGCAGCAGCAGCGCCTCCCTCACGCTCCTGATGTTTCTCCTGCAGGGACAGGCTCTGTGTGACAGCTTTACTTGGTTCCAACGCCTGCTTTGCAGAGAGGAGGACACATTTTTGGAGGAAATGCTCCAAAGAAGGGTCCACATCCCCTTCAGGTTCCTGTTCTTCTGTGCAGTTCACAAGACAGGAGGATGTAAATGCTGTGCTGTGCCACGGGCTGCCCCTGCCCTCCTGACCTTGCACTGTCCCGTGAGTCTGGGCTTCAGCTTCATGGAGGAGTGGGAAGCAGGGCAGAGGGGGAAAGGAGAGCAGGGACACATCTGCCTTGTGCCGGGGTAGTAGGAGCTCATCAGTGTTCTTTTCTCTATCAGGCTGCAAGTGTGAGGCCCTGAAGCACATGCAGAGCTCAGTGCAAGGTATGGGCGCTACGACACCAGTGAGTGCCTCTGCCCAGGATGCTGGGAGCGGGCAGAAGAAGAGGGGTGAGTTCCCAGAGCTGTACCCAGGGGCTCTGCATGGATCTGTGTCTTGGCAAGGGCTCAAAGTACTAGGAAGAGGAGCTCTGCCAGACAATGCCACGCTGCACTCACTTTGTCCTCGCAGCCATGAACCTGTTTGCTCTCCTGGGTTTCGACAACTGCTGCTGTGCAGCTCCTGTACTGCTAAGGGAACCACATGGACAGCTGGGAGTGCCGCAGCTACTCTGGCCCAAGTGCCGGTGAGAGGCAAAGCACCCGGGTGCCTCTGGGCTGGTGGCCTGGCAGCGGGTGCCCAGAGTGGGCTTGGCAGACCCTCTTTGCTACAGGAAGGCTGGGGCACCATTAGCCTATCCTGCTGCAGGCCTGGAGGCTGTATCATTGACCTTCTGCTTCCCCATCCAGGCTCTAGTGCCAGCTTGGAGCTTGCCGGCCCCAGCACCCCAGACAGGCAGCATCATGGTCCTCCAGCAAGTGTCCAGCTCTTGAGGGCAGCAGCCACTCTAGCTCCGCTGGGCCCATATGGCTATGAGACTGCACCAGCTTGCAGCACCATCCCCCAAACCCTTCAGCTGGCCAGGAAGATGCTTCGAGCAGCCTTGTGCTGGCAGCAGCACCCCAGCCAGGCAGTATTAGGGCTGTCCCACCTGTGCCTTGACTTCCCCACTTCTTACAGCCTCCAGTGCAGTGTGGAGCTTGCCGGCCCCAGCAGCTGCAGCTAGACTGCACTGGGGCCGTCCCACAGCTCCCTGGTACTGTAGTCTGGCAGCCCAAGCACCACCAGGGAGCTGCCATCAGGGCCTCCAGCACTGGCCCAGGGCTCCAGAGTGGCAGCCAGCCCAGTCACTTTCAGCCCGTGCAGATAAAGGACCACCACTCTCTCTTGCCGCGTTGGGCCCTACGTCCTTGCAGGTGGCTCAGTCACCACCACAGGGTCTGGTGTGTGCCATCACTGAGTGCTGGCCCTGATCTCCCTCCGCTGGCTTGGTCAGGTTGGTTGTTTCTCTCTGCACTCTCCCCTCCTTGACAGCACTGCAGCAGCACCCAGCGCTTCTCAACGCACCCATCCCTTTCCTTTTCCTCACAGGTCCTTCTGCTGGGAGCAGGCTGTCAAGACTGTTCCACAGGAGAGCATCACCTGCCTGGACTTGATGCAGGACACAAAGTCCTCCAGTACCACGGCATGCCCGGTGTGCCGGCTGGTGAGGTGAGGAGAGGAGAGAGTGGTGGAGGGATGAGGCTGGTGCTGGGCTGCAAAGGGTGGAGGGAAGCCCCACACCTCAGGGTTCTGGGGCTGGGCTACAAGCTCAGCTGCATCTCGCTTCTCACTCACTTGCATACTGCTTATCCTCAGAGTCGGTGGAGGAGTGTTTGGAAGTGACGTCGTAGCACTGCTGGGACGTGGACTCCAATGCAGGAGCAGGGTCCACGCTCTCCTCAGCAGGCAGGGCCCAAGCTGGGCAGGGTGCACCTGCAAGGACCCCCATGCCTGTCATGCCCTCTTCCTCTGCAAGGCCTCCAGCCCTGCCCAGCAGCGAGCCAGGCAGGGACAGAGCAGGGCATGGGGGACACTCCTGTGGCCCCATAGAGCTGCTCACTCCCACTGCCATTTGCTCTCTCCCCTTCAGCGTGCACGATGTGCCACCGGGCAGAGGCCAACCCAGGGATGTGCAGGCGCAGAATTGAGCAGCTGATGTTCTGTGTCCGTAAGTTCTGTCTGGTGAGTTCTTTCAGGATCTCTCCTGCTTTTTGATAGGTGTTTCCTACCTTTCTGGTAGACCTCCTTTAAGTACTGAAAGACCGCCGTTAGGTTTCCGTGGTGCTTTTTCTTCTTGGGCTGAACAACCCCAGTTTTCTCAGCCTGTCCTCACAAGCAGAGGTGTTCCAGATCCCTGATTTTTGTGGCGCTTCTCTGGACCCACTCCATCAGGTCCGTCTCTCTCATGTGCTGAGAACTCCAGAGCTGGACACAGGTGTGGTCTGAGCAGAGCAGAGGGGCAGGATCCCCTCCCTCTGCCTGTTACCACGCTGCTGGGGATGCAGCCCAGGGTGTGATTGGCTTCTGGGCTGCAAGCACACGTTGCCAGCTCCGCTCCAGGTTTTTACCCACCTTATGTCTTAGGACCGTGCGGGCAGATACGTCCAATGAAGCCTGTTTCTCCAACTGGACTGCGGCAAACTTTTCACTGCTTCTGTTTATAGAACTTAAAGGAGTTTCTGGTTATTAGCCTCCCTGTCCTTTTGATGGTATCTGGAAAGCTGTGAGTACATCCTGCAGTTCTTCTCCGCAATCGCATAACAGCATACTGAGTATTTGCCAAGAAAACTTGTAAGTTCTGTTAGAGTTGATGCTGTGTTTTGTTAGTAGCACAGCTCACTTCTCACCCACTCTGGAAGGATACTAGAATATGTGAGGAAGGTTCTTAGTTAGGAGCACTCAGGAGCACAGAAATTCTACCCCTGTGCCTGGATCCAGTGTTAGGCATCATTAACAGTGTGAGTGAGTCCCATTGCGCCTCATAACTTACAGTGGACCGGGACATTGATTTCGTCCTGAATATGCAATGTAGCTACTAGCTATGACTCGAACCACGAATGCTTAATAGTGTTTCATCCTCTCTACCCAGTTTGGCCCTGAGGTTGGCAGGAGAATTCTGTTTGTTTTTTTAAATGCTGCCTGTCCTAATCACAGATTGCTTTTCCCAGATCATGGAAGGTGATGTGGTGAAGCAAACATCCCAGGACCTGTGGTGCCAGTGTGTGCTCTGGATCGGAAAGGAGAGAAACTAACACTGAGGAGGACACCTTTGTCAGGGAATAGCCTTTCCCAGTCTGAGACGTGAGCAGGAAAGTCCTTTAGAGACTCGCCATGTGCCAAGGTAAATGGAGGTCCTTACGCTTCTTTTGGAGCAGATAGATCCTTACGCCAGCAAAGAACAGATACTGATTTCAATGCAAGATATATATTTTTAAGCATTGTAAAACATCGTCCACATACTGTGTGCTTTTGAGTACGTTGCATGACTTAGCCTGGTGGCCTTTTTGTCTGTCCTTCATGGCTTTCTAAAGGGTGTTCTAGTTGGGTATTCATAAGGCTAGGGAAGCTATTATAACTGCAGAAAGGCAATGGACAAGGAAGGGCTAAACCACCAAGAAACTCTTCTAAGCAAAGAGGCATGCTTTTCTTTATAATGCCAAGGAGTAATAAAATTGTCTAAAATGAAAGCTTATTTGGCAAGAGGAAGTTATGAGGCTCATTGCCTACAGATCATTAAAGATCTATCATTGAGGTTGTAAGCTCCAGTCATGCAATATTTCAGAAAGACAGAATACAAGAGGGAAACAAAGCTTGGTCATATTCATTAGATGTGTATAATTAAAAGAGTAAAGGGAATGAATCTATTATGGCCTGTGTTACAGCAGAGAAGGACTAATAGCCAAAATCACAAATTGGCCTGAAAGAGTAAAAACTGTTGTAATTTACAGTATACTTAAGCTCTTTTCTGAAGGACTGATCCATTGTTCATTTGGAAACCTTTTATTCTACCTGTGCAGAGGAGACCTTAATTCTGGACATGGAGCATCTTTGTCAGCTCTGAGTTCCCCATAATGATGCCTGCGACGCTGAAGTCAGAATAGAAATTTCTGGATCGTTGCTGTATGTCATGAATCTCCAGCTTCCTGCATCCTAGCCTAGGGAGTTGGAGTTGTGTCTGAGACAGTCCCAAAGGGCCCAATATTGCTCTTTGTCACTCTTGTGGATGGTGAAACAATGAATACTGAATTAATAGTTTTAAATAAAAATAGTTTTTAATAGAAAGCGAAATGGTTCACGTCTACAAAGAAAACAGAATTGGGGTGGGGGAACTGGGACCTCTAGATCTCGTCTAGGATTGAGGGTGTTATTAATACTGCTTTACTTCAGATTTTTACTTCAGCCACAATCATTTGTAGTCGTAAACAAAACAAGCATCTGAAAGTTTTCATTGGACTGAAATGAACTTGAGTGAAATATGAAGGACTCAGCAATAAACATCCTAGTTTATATAAATATCTATTCAGCATAAAAACAATCCTGACTGAACATAGTGTAAAATCACTAGACCAATTTAGACAAGAATAAAAGTCAACAACTATGTGAAAAGTGTAAGCAACATCAGAAAAGGGTATAAATAATGAAAAGAATTTAAGCAAAATACTGAGTGCTATAAAAAGAAAAATGCATTAGCAATGCCAGGAGAACTAAAATTAGATCTATAGAAACGCATATTCAAGACATTTTTAGGTAACAAACCAGAATTCACTGAAGAAAGAAATTAAAACATCAGATCAGAAAATAAGATGGAGGGAATGATAAAGCAGACAATCATGTGGATGCTTCTCCAGTGTATTTACTTGAGAGATCAGGAAAAATATGCCATCTGACACCATTAGTGTATGAAGAATTCTGAATGGTTTTGTGACCAGTGAAGCAGAAGCATCTAGTAATTTAGAACAAATGGAAGCTATCAAGTCTCCAGAACTAGATGGAATTTCTTCTAGGTTTTAAGGAGACTGTGGAAGAAATATGCAAGGCAATGGAAAGTAGCATAGAACAATTGTCAGGCTGCCTTGGATTAAGAGAACAAGTTCATGGTAAAAACAGACCAAATATTGTGAAGTTCATTTGCTGTCCTTATGCAAGTCTTAGTAGATCTCTAATTGAACATCACAGTGAAGTGTTGAGTTAGAACATCTGAATTGCACACCAGAGGAGGACTCTAATCTGGTAGCTGTAGAGAAACCTGAAGGTGACTTCTCTGAGGTTCAACTGAGATTACTCCATTGATACAAATAACTACATTTTCAGAGGACAAGAAAGGAGGAGAAAAAGGTATAGCCGATACCTTGGCTTCATGCTGGCACAAATGAAAAATTCATTTTCTATATGGCTTGGTAAGTTTGAAAGATTGGTCAGAGCAAGAGTGAAGAGGACAGAAAGGCTTGTTCTTCAGATGAAGAGCATGGAGAAAGTAAATAAAAGGAAACAAACTTCATCAGTTCACTTGGGTAAGTTAAGCTGTCTGGCCCAAGCTGTCATGCACTGATCTTGGAAAATGTTTTCTCTTGTTCTCTGTACAAAACAGCTCAAGAGGGAAGGTCCTCTTTTGCCCTAGGCTGTTCCTGTCCATTGGGTTAATAGAAAACTGCAACTGCAGAGCACTAGATTTTAAATCCAAAATATGCAAAGCACTACCTCTGCATTACATCAGCTGCACATTTGTCTGCTCTGACAAATGATACAGAAGGAGAACATGATTTTTTTTTCCACTTTTTTCTTACAGTAGCTTCTTCCTAGTAACTAGTAAGCAAGGACACATACTGCTTGTTTCAGTCTCTACGTGGCCCTTTCAACATAGTCTTGTAGCTTTTGTGATCGTGGCAGGTGTGTACTTCCTAATGGAAGTTTCAGGACAAGAAAGTTCAGATGCATCACTTTTTCTTGCCTTGTCACCGCCTAATGTTTTCATTTCATATACATATTTTCTTGCCAGCTTGAAGCTGGCACCTTGCGGTTCATCATTTCACACCCTCACTGGTAAAACAGAGGAGTTTGTTCAGCACTGTCCAAAGTAAATGTTTCTGCATATACTTCTGTATACTTCTGTAAAGGAGTCATTGAGACAATGTGTGGAAAGTTTCAGCTCATGCATCACCCATTCAATTTTTAACAGAAAATATTAGCCTGGGATTGATACTGGAGGAAAAAATAATGTAGTTTAATTATCAGATCCCATGCCAAATTTGCAGGTCAAGACTTAAGATTTTTTCAAGACTTAAGAGATAATGCACAGTTATGCTTTTTATGTGGGCATTTTTCACAGGAAAGGCAGGCTTTACTGTCTTCCATAATAAAGCTGGGAAGGAATAAATGTTAAAGGAGACCCAAGCCTCTAAATTAATTAGTTTTGTATGTGAGTTCCTTTTTTTCGTA
>WEIS01019525.1:0-13041 GCA_013389965.1 Todus mexicanus | reverse complement strand
AAAATAGTCGTTTTCAGCTATAAAGCTTGCAAAGCACTGCTGTAAATTGTCAGTGGCACAGCTATGTCTTCTCTTTGGAAAGAGGAGCTGGAGCTCCAAATTATTTGCAGCTTCAGGAGGACATGTGCTGTGCATGTATGAGAGGAGATGTAAAGAGAATTTCAGCTCAGATGAGGATTCTGTGATGTGTGGCAAACAGCACATGGTGAAGATGCTGAGTCAGGGAGGAGGATGGGGGTGCTTTGCTTATTCAGCATCCAGATCCCATAGGATCCCTCACAAGCAGCTTTGGGCTTGATGCCCTGGGCCAACGGGCTCGGCTAAATCAGAATATAGGAGTAAAAATAATATAGGGATAAAAAAAAAAGTATATGTAGGATCTAAAAGCAAATAAAAGGGAAGGATTTCCATCACCCATAACCTGAGCATGGGACATCAGCATAGCAGCACCAGGGACAAGCCCGGGAAAGAGCATTAGCAGTGTTTACCGGAACTACATCCCAAAATAGTCCCATTACTCCTCAATATGCTGTGTCGGCAACCAGCAGTGAAAACAGTCCGCAATGATGCCTTCAGACTTCAGCAGAGCCATAATGGGAAACAAATTGCACGAGGCTCCCGGGCGATGGAGTGATGGCAATCTGCATTTGTGTTCTCGAGCGAGCCGGGCTTCAGCCGGGAATTTGATAAATACCGGTGGAGTTAATTCTCTGAGAGTATCTCTTTGCCGATGGACAAGATTGACAGCTGTCAATGGAGCTGACAGCTTGCCGGGCTTCATCCCGGGCAGAAACAGAGATGGGGAAGGGGAGCTGATGGGTCTTGTAAGTCTAGGGCAGCAAAAATCAATGTAGGGAATGGCCAGCCCTGGAGCAGCCAAGGAAGGGAAGCAATTCCCTGGGGATAGTTCTATGCCAGGTGATGTGTGTCTTTTAAATTCTGCCAGAAGGGGAAAAAAACCCACTAAAACAAAAAAAAAAAACCACACTACAAATGGTGCACGCTTGAGTTATTCCAAGCGGCAACCCTGTGTACCGACCTGCTCTTCCCCATACATTTCCTTTTTTTGTGGCATAAACAGCAGTTCAAGCTGTCTGAGAGATGTCAGGAGTGATTCATAGGTTGGCTTCTGGAATCATGGAGCTGTTTTTAAGAAGTCCTTACATATCTCCAGCGACTTCGGTGGATGAGTTTTATTCACCTTCTTCTCCCCGACCCCTTTGCAGATCCTATTTCCCAGCTTAGTCCTGCCAAAGCCACCAACCCGGCTTTTTAATCAAAGCTGGGCCTCCTGTATGACTTGAGGATCAAGGGATTTAAAGCAAACCCCACCAGTTTTCACATTACTTAGACCCCGAGAAGCAGCAGTGCTTCAGCTCAGGGCTTTTCCTATCTGAAGTTGA
This sequence comes from Todus mexicanus, assembly GCA_013389965.1. Taxonomy (NCBI): domain Eukaryota; kingdom Metazoa; phylum Chordata; class Aves; order Coraciiformes; family Todidae; genus Todus; species Todus mexicanus. The sequence continues at coordinate 11,638 of WEIS01019525.1, read as the reverse complement.
TTAGAGCTGGAAATGAGCCGTAAGAAACACTGCGCTGAACTTTTCGCAGGAGTAAAAGGGGAAAGTGGCCATGAATTGCTATTATGCACATCATGTAGTCCTTGCAAGTGCTACTGAGAGGAGTCATACATTCACAGAGAGTCAGCCAGGAGTCCATTTTTCCCTCGCTCTGGACAGGGAGATGGATATATGTACCATTTTATGTTTCCATCTGGAGAAGAGTGGCTTTAGCTTCATGTCCAGAAAGCCCTGGCATTTCTACACGCTTTGGAGTGACTCCTTCTCTTCATTTTTCTCTCTCCTGCGATATTATCGAGCACGGTTGCTCCTACCTCCTTGACCATCATCATCATTCCAGGGGTGCAGGGACTTGGGAAAAGAAGGTGAATCCTGCAGCATGCTCTTAGTGTTCCTACACCAACCTCTGCAAAAGTCACTCTGAAAAATCTCTGGAGCATCAAAGATCGATTTCCTCCTTTCTTTAAGTGCTGTGGCTCTGGGCAGGATTTGACCTCATGTTTTCTTCAGGGTGGTGGGATTAGTGTGGGTTTTGGGGTGCTGTGAACAAGATCTTGCCTAATCACCATCCCAGGGATGCAGGGATTTGGGAAAGGAACCTGAATCCTGCAGAGATGCTCTTAGCATTCCTATGCCAACCTTTTCATCTCCAAGTCACTCAAAAAAATCTCTAGAGCACCAAACATCCAGATTTCCTCCCGCCTTTAAGTGCTGTGGCTCTGGGCAGGATTTGACCTCATGTTTTCTTCAGGATGGTAGGATTAGTCTGTTTTTTGGGATGCTGTGAGCAAGATCTTCCCTCATTTCGGCTTTAAAAAAAAGCCTTTTCTGGCCGTGGCAGCCCCTTGCCCCACGGAGCAACGCTGTCGTTTGGGAATATTTGCACTGAGCACAGTGTAACCATTTGCTTTTTACATAGAGGCAAAGGTTTCTTCAGAGGAGAAGTATTTAATTTTAATTAGTGGCCAAGATTGCTCTTTCTCATCCGCTGCCTCTGTAATCCTTCCCTTACATTCAAATGAAATTTTCGTAATTGGAAAATAGAAAAATTATTATAAATTCACACAAAATAGCAGCTGGTGTTTGAAGCCCAAGTCCTTGCGCATCACTTTGAGAGGAGAACTGGGATCCAGGCAGCTTCACCCATCCCTTCTGCCTTTTGGTGCTGGGTCTGGAGACCTCCCCAAACCTTTGGGTTAAAACACATGACACTTAATTGAGTTATCCAAACTCTTCTCTACTTTCCACCAGGGTGGACTTCTCCTGAGGTTTTGAACCGAAACAAATTGCCTCTTTTTCTAGTTAGGTCTCCCTGGGGTAAAGCTCTGCAGCAAATTAGGTATTAACATCTGTACAGCTCTGTTATCCACCATGCCAATCACAGCTCCATAATTGCCCGCAATGTCTTCCCTGAAGGATGCCTGCTTGTATGTTTAATAAAACAACCAACCCGGGTCTCAAATTTCCTTGCTTCTATGAAAAATTCATCGCCGCCGTTCCCTGGAAGTGTTGATCTGTCGTACTCCTGCCACCGGCTGCGAGGGGGAAGCCCCAAGCCCAAGGAGATGCCGGCAGTGCGAGCAGCTCCGTTCCCAGCACATCCCTGGAGATGCGCCGCAGGGATGCAGGGGGGAAACTGAGGCAGGGAAATGAGAAGCAGAGAGAGGATTGGGGGTGAAAACCCCAGGGTAAGGAGGATTGGTGACTTCCTATATTCCCCGAGTCTAGAAGGGAGTTTTAAAGCGGAGGCTGCAGCACTGGCTGGGGCTTCCCAAACTCCTCATCGACTCAAGCGCTGCCGGCAAGCGATTCCAAGCTCGTCTGCTAAAATATGCACCCGAAAATGTAGCGTAAATTGTATATTTGATTGTAAAAATTGCAGTTCATGCTGTGTTGCTTAGTGACATGAATCATCCGGCAGTAGGGCAGAATACTAATGCTCGGCTTCTGTACGGAGCTGACACGGAGCAGCCTAGGTAAGGATTTATCTACCAACCGAATGTCGTTCCCAGGAGAGCGGCACAAGCAATTCTGCATAATAAACGCATTCCTCGGCTGCAGGATAGACGTACGGACGCAAACCAGGGGAAAATACATCCCCCTGTTTCTTGGTGACAAACTGACTGGAAGAGGCTGGAAGAGAAGAGAAGGAGGACGAGTTTTCCACTGGAGTTTGAGATGCCAACGGAGAAATAAAAGTGTGCAAGGGCACGCGGGCAGAGCGGTGTTGATCTGTCGTTGTTACCAGCTGAAATCTGAAATGAAGGTGAAGATTGATAGGAAAGTTTGGCTTCAACGTGGTAATATTGGGGAGCTCTTTCTTTCCAAAGTGGGTTTTCCAGGTTGAACATCACGAGCTCCACTTTTCTGGGGGGAAACTGAGGCATGCGAAGGAAAGGTCCCATAGCAAGCTTAGGGTGGCTTTGAATGTGGTTGGACATCCAGGAGGTGATGCACAGAGCTGTATCTGTCCCATTAGGGGACTTGGCCAATGTCCATCTGGCTTTACCAGCCCCTTCAGATTTTAAACCACTTACCATCCCACAGCAGTTGGGATGAAGCCTCTCTGAGCCCTATCCTGGGATCTGGCAGCTTCTGAAGGATACAGAAATCCCTGGAGGTTCATCCAGCACTAGGTGCTCTACAAAAAGACACCGGGCTCTTTGAAATCATCTTTGAAGCTGAGCAGACAGCTGGTAAGTTGGGAGGGGAGACACATTTAACAGCAATTAGAGATGTTAATAATGGACCAGATGATGAACTGGGGAGTGGGGGGATTAAAGCCAAGATTTGCCAAAGGGGTTTAGACGCACGAGGCCAATTAAAAAGAACAAGAGGAATTAGGCTAAATTGAGGCTGAGTTCCCAAATCCCGTAAGCCTTGGCAAGAGACAGAGGGAGAAACGAGCTTTGTCCATTCTCTGCTACATCCCAACACTGGATCACACCCCACACTGGTCATTGCCGTGTTGATCCGTGGGCCAAAAGCGGAATGGTCAGAGCTCAGCAGGACCATATCCATGATGGGTTGCGATGCTGGATGGTCACCCGGTGTTTGGGAGATGGTCTCAGCTCCTCGGGTGCTGCTCATCTCAACACGTGCCATCAGCAGAGGCACCTGCTCCTGCTGCCAAGCCACAGCTCCGTGAAGCCTCCCTGGGCACATCCTCTTCTTCCCAACAAGCTCTTATCTTCCCGTAGCTGCTTCCTCAGGCGTTACAAATACCACGATCCCTTTTTTCCCCAAATGCCTCTGTGGGGAAACTGGGCATTTAATTTCCAAATAAACCCTTTGGATTTCTTTTTTTTGTGTGTGTTTCTTTTTTATTTCCACCCCCCCACACACTCCCGCTGCTGCCAAAGTGGTTGTAATAATAATAATTAATCATACGCAAAGCTTGCTCTCTTGAATGGGACAATATTAATACTAGTTGGCAAGCTAGATCGTGCTTTACAGACTTTAATTAATCCTCAGAATAACAGAAGGNCCCTTCCCTACCCCACCCCAACCACCAGCACCGCTTAACTCAACCCCGCTGCTCCGATGCGGCGTTGTAAACACGGCTTGGGCAGAATAAATAAAATGCCTCGAATTGCAAGATTTTGCTTTGAACAAATGGGATAATTGGGGCAGCTGGAAAAAAAAATAGAAAAGAAAAAGAAAAGAAAAAAAAAAAGAAACAGCCTTGAATNTTTTTTGTGTGTGTTTCTTTTTTATTTCCACCCCCCCCACACTCCCGCTGCTGCCAAAGTGGTTGTAATAATAATAATTAATCATACGCAAAGCTTGCTCTCTTGAATGGGACAATATTAATACTAGTTGGCAAGCTAGATCGTGCTTTACAGACTTTAATTAATCCTCAGAATAACAGAAGGTGCTTTTTAACACCCGAATTGTGATGAGCAGGGCCACATCTTGGGACAAAACCCTTCCTTGCTACCCAAAAATGGATTTGGGGGCTCTGGAAAGTGCTCAGAAACATCCCAGGGAACCAGCATCACCTCGTGATGAAGGCTTCAACATGCTTAAAATAATATAAATCAAATTATATAACTGGCAGGGTGAAGAGCAGAGGGGAGCAGGAGGCTCAGAGCGGGATGAGCAGCGCAATGGCCTTATTTTTGAAGAGGTCCCTTTCCACCACAGATCTGCTCTTTTAATGATTAATAGTTTATTCCACTTTTCCCTCTAATTTACTGGCTTGTTCGTTTCGGGTTTTTTTTCCTCTCTCAACTAGAACAATGGGAGGGTTTTGAAGCTGGAGATGTAATAACGCCAGAATCTTCAGCTTCCCCGTTATGATTCCTCATTATAAAGTTATTTCCCCGCGATTTGAAATATAAATGATGCCTTTGATGTCTGCGTTTTTAGAAATTGCNATTTTAAAAGGAGGGGGAAAAAAAAGCCCAAGCCTCCCTCCTTTGGAGCTTTTATCAATAAATAAGAGGCTTCAAGCCCATCTGGGTGAGGAGCGTTGTCAGATGTCCCTCCGAGCTGCGTCCCCCCAGCAGCTCCAGCTCCTTTTCCCCTCCAGTTTGCAGCAGTGGGGCGGGACGGGGGGTTGCAATGTGGTAGCAGCGGGGAAGTGCACGCTCTAGATAAGCCCTTGCCAATTTTGCTCGAAACTTCCTTAATTAAAAGCCCCGACGCTGGGGTGATGCCAGCTCCTGCTACTGCTTCCTATGCCTGCAAATATTTCAACCTTTGCTTGAGCGCTGCCCTATAGGGCAACAGGGACATATAGAATATGATATGTGGGTATATAGGGAACGCGTTCTCCCATCAGCATCCCTGTGTGGATGAAGGTCCCGTCTCCAATAAAGCATTTTCTTGGCAAAGCCGGGCTTTGCAGGCAGGAGGGAGCCCGCGAGCGCCAGGCTCTGCCTGCCTGATGCCGGCGATAAAAAACCCTATCGTTGCTGCAAGTTTAATTAAAAATCCTTCGCTGGTTTGGCAAAGGGGGCCCACCCTTCGCTGGCGGCTGGATCCGTGGGAGCAGGTTCAGCGAGGTGTGCGTATCCATAGCGGCGATTAATAGAGAGAGGGCGGCACCTCCAGGAGCAAATTGGGAAGGGGAGAGAGGAAAATTGATGCCAGCCCGGGTTGGCAGCATCCCTCAGGATTACTGAGGAGGTGGAAGATGCTTCCTGAACAGTGGGACCGGACTTCTGCCAAGGCAGATAAGTCAAGGAGAAAGCGGTGCTTTATTGTATTTTTATTTCTTTGGGTTAACATTTCCCTCGCCTCAGCCTTCAACTGGATTTCCAGGGGGGATGTGTCGCATCGGTGTTGAACATCCCAGGGAAGCAGAGAGATTAAGGCTGTCCTGGCTGCACAGCCCTCCACCAGGGTTTTCTGAGGGGTGTTGGAAGGAAGCATCTCCCTGAAAAATTAATATCGAGTCAGGTTATTCCTCCACCCTGTGCTACACGCAGAAGTCACGGCCACTTGGGGATTAAAACCAGTATCAGGCCACCATGAGAAGCAGTTCCTAGGGCAGAGCAACAGCTGGATAAACAGAGTGGAAAAAGAAGGCTTGGGAGCAAAGAATAACTCTCAAAACACTTAAAATCCCATGAAAACCCCCAAATCCAGGGCTATTTGGGCCAATATCATGCAATGCCCTACATCATCATCCTGACAACAGGGACTGAGCATCCCTGCGAGGTGACAGACATCCCAGATAACTTTTCCGGCTTCATGGTACACGAGTACCTTGAAATGAGCTGCAAATGAAGATGAGAGTAGATGAGATTTTATTTGAAATCTCTATTATGCTTGTTTTTACCAGACCCCCCAAGCTGGCTGCATTATTATTTTATAAAAATAGGATATTAAACAGAGAATCAGGCTCAGATGAAAAATTTAACAGCGAGCGCGGTTTAAGTTTTCATGTTCTAACGATGTCCGGAGAATGGATGTGTTCTTGCAAAGGACAAACCACGAATTAAAGTGATCGTCAGATGATAAAAACCTTCACTTAAAATATATATTTCTTCCCCATGTTATTAATAACATGCAGGATTAATATTTGAAACTGGGTGAATTTTAAAAAATGTCATTTCCGAGCCAGATCGAAAGCGTTTTGCTGAGATTATAGCATCAGGTTGGGGGAGACGAGGATGCCTCCCTATATTCATGGCAAGAGGGCTATGTATATTTTATAGATGTTCTGTATAAATAGGGCTTTCAACCCCTGCCTCATCCTCATCACATTTTCTGGGGCCTATTTGCACTTTGGAGCCAACTCTACATTCAAAGGAGGCAAGGATTTGCTCCGGGATAGCCAAAAAAAGCCCTATTTGCCAGCAAAAATGCCAACCCTAATGGATGTTACGTCTCTAAAGGGCACAGGAACATCTCGGTGCCAGGTCCTCGTGCACCAGAGTAAGAAGGAGAAGTCCATAACTCACTGCCAGACCCGGGATGCATAATTTATCCCTTGCAATTCTCCATCAATTGGTTATTAAAAGTGCTCTCCCAATGATGGGCTGTATTAAGTATGTACCAGGGAAGAGATAAATCTAGTTCCCAAGGTAACTAACTCCCAATTACAGTCCGTAGGGAAAACTTTGCTCACTTTGCCACGAAAGATTGGGGAGTTTGGCCCATTTAGGGGTCAAAAATTAATATTGTGTCTCAAAGCAGAGCAGCTTCGCTGTGTATAACCTCCGTGAAGGTCCCTGCATCCTCGCGGGCTCTCCAGTGCCCACGGGAGTGTGGATAATAATCATATATTGCAAAATAAAGTTGAGGGCTGGATCCGCTGGCATCCAGGGTATCATTTCTGCAGAGCACGAGCAGGCAAAGAGTCATTTCCCTCGGCAGCCTGTCGATGAGGCACAAAGAGCATCCCAGCGTCACCGAGCTAAGCGAAATGGAAATAATTAAGCAAAAAAAAAATTACAAAATTTCCCCGAGCAAAGCACCCTCCAAGCTGCTGTTCTCTCCCTGCTAAATGCCAAGGATCGGAGCTCAGGGTCTCGTTGCGATAACGACCGTGAGCTGATGGAGAAAGTCCCGGGGGCAGAAGAAAAGGTTTGGGAGAATAAAAACTGCTCATGCTGGAAGAGATTCAGCTCGGGGAGGCTGCGGTGCTGGGGGCAGCTGGGGATGGCTTTAGTGAGGAGAAGGTGCCAGGAGCCTCTCGGGAAGGAGATGGGGGAGTTAAATTGCCTCACTCTCATCTCTGGGTGGTTTTGTGGAGCAGCTTATGCACTCTTTTCCTTCCTGATGTGGCTATTTGGACGTAATCCATCTTTTCTCGCTCTTTCTCCTGCAAGGTCCAAGTTTGCACAGCGGCTGGTGCCCTCAGCTGTGTTTTTCCCAGGGTGAAGCAGAGGGAAGAGGTTGAAGCACTTGCCCTTTATTTACAGCAAGAAATAAAGTCATAAGCAGGCCATGATAAATAATAAAATTTAAAAACCCAGAGCAAATGGTCTCTCTGTGCTCAAACTCCACTGGCTCCCTATGCAAAGCCCTATCCAGCAGCCTCATCTCTGGGTTTCCCTTTCCTTCCTTCCCAGGAGGTTTAGTTACTTGCAAGATTATGGTGTGTTCTTCTTACTTTTTCAGGTGATTTTGTCCCTCAGCAATTTTATTACCCCTATTTCCTCATGCTCAGCAACACACACTCAGATCTTGTGATGACCCGAAGCTCTCTGCATCCTGCTTCTTAATGGAGCATCATCTCCAAACTGGGAGAACCTGGTACCATAATAATGGACCACTGTGAAAAATAAAGGAGAAAATGAAGGGAGAAAAAGGCAAAATGCCAACAAAACTAATAAAAGGGGAGTGTTGGTGCTCACGGACCCAAACAGTGAAAGAAAGCTGCTGCACTTTGGCCATAAAGGAAGAGGAGTGGCAGCGGACACATAAACATCTAAGTGGGGAATGTTTAAATAATTCAGGGGTGAATAAAAAAAAGAAAAAGCTTGGCTAAAGGAGGGGAACAGCTCAGGAGGCAGCAGATCCAAGCAAAGGGCAGATGGACTGAGCTGAACCCGGCAGCTGGAAGAGAATGGGTTTGATCCTGCCCACTTCAGGGTGCTTTCCTCCACCTCATAGGGATGGCATCAATAGATGGCACTCCAGAACTGCTCCTTCCTCCTACAGCAAATCGTCTGTGGGTGGTGGAGAGGTGACAGCTCAGCTAGAGGGGCAACTTCAGGAGCAAAGAGGAGGCCTCAGCAACACTTGGAAAGGCCCAGCCCCATGCTCAGACATATTTTGGGTGTCAAAGCATGATGAGAGATTGTTTAAAAATAGAATAAAAATCACTAAGGACTTTACAAGGACACGGATCGAGGCTGATGTTGGGATAACCCAACATTCCCATCTCCAGTGCGGGCGCAAGGATGAAAAACCCAGGGAGACCAGGAGGGTGAAACCCCTCCCTAACCTTCTGCACCAAATTGCTTTTACTTAATAGTTTAGGTCAGCTTCAAGTAGGTCACAAGGATGTGTGTATCTTCAGAATAAAGTCTTTAATCGTCTGATGGATATGAAAAAATAAATTACAGTGGCAAAATGTAATAAACGTTAAAGGGAAAATGATGAGGGTAATATAACTACATTGATTTAACTAGGATGATATAGAGGAATTGTCTGGTTTATAGGTCTTTAGATGTCTATTAGTGGCTCTGTATTAAGGAATTGGGCTGTTCTCTTGATATACTTAAGAGCTGTCAGTAATTCCTATTTCACAGTCCACTGCTTCAATTCAGAAAGCGTGGTGCAGCCCCAGCGACCCCATCCCGGGCTCGCTGGAGGGTGACCGCCTGCCAAAGGTTTCCTTTTCGAGCCGGCGGCGAGCTAAGCAGCCAGATTATTCAAACCCGCGCTGCAGCAGTGAAGAGGAGCCGGCGGTCCCCTCCCCAGGGACTGCGGTGGCATTTGTTTTAATAACTCCTTCGTTACACTCCGCTCTGCCTCCGCTGCAGGAAAACTCAGTTCGACCCTCGAGGCTTCAATCCGCAAGGTCCAAATGGTCTTTTTCCCCGTGTTTAGGGCCATATCTGTATTTTCAGACCTTTAAATGCTATTTTACACTTACCTGCGCGTGCCAAATTTCACCCGAGAGGTGGGAAATGGGTCTTGCCCTTACTGCTCTCCCTTTCCTACCACTAACAATCAGGGTGCCAACCTTAATGAAAATAGAGGAATATTTTTCAGAAGCTGAGAGTTGGGAGCAAGTTCACCCCCTTGCCCTGCCTGTCCTGCTGCCAGCAGGTGAGTTGGTCCTCAGTCAGCTCTGGTTTTCAATCAACCTGTGTAGGATGCTTCTAATTTGGTAAACTAAATTTGTAATTGAGAAAAACAAATCCTGATTGAACTTCTTGGATGGACAAGGTAAGAGCAGCCCAGGACCATGGAGATGTTGGATGTTTTTCCCTTTTCCCATTTACTCCTTGAAGCCCACCCAAGTGAGGAGCATCCCAGCCCAGTAGCCTCCACCATGGCTAAAACCAGAAAATGAAGCTAGTCCAAATAAAAACATCCAGTATCACGGTTTAACGTGAAAAAGGACAGATGGGTGCAGCTGTCTTCACTGTAGAAAAATAATAACCCTCTTTAATTAGACCTGCAGAGTCTAGGTCCCTGCTCAGGAGAGGCTGGGATGCAGCTGGTGGCAGTGGCTTTTCCTGGGTTTTTCCATATGGGAGTGGATGAGCACCCTGACACCATCGGCCACCTTCTCCTCCACTCACTACTCTGCCAAAAAAAAGACAGTTTTATGGAAATGGAAACTTTCTCAGAGAAAAAACCCACAATTTTCTAGTGGGAAAAGGCAGAAGGGTGGGAGCACAGAGAGGTTTGCAGGCACCCAACATAGCCAGAGGAGTTCTGGGGAACATTGTATCTTCATCCCACTGACTCTGAGGTGTTTTGTAAAAATGATTGTAAAAAATCTGCAATAATTGTTTCTCCTCCAGGATTTGTGGTTGTGTGGCTCCCACCAGCCTTGGAAGCATTTCTACGATCTGTAGCATCCTTCTGGGGAGCAAATAGATGGAGAGAGCATGTTTCAGCTGGATGCAAAAGAGTTCAACCCTCTGATGATGTAGAGCACAGAGCTCTACACAAAATCCAACCAAAACACTGAATGAAACGAAATACAGCTAGGATGGGCTTGATCTCCGCATGGTCTTTTTTTTTCTTTCTTTTTTTTGCTTCTTAGCAAGTTAGAAACATTTCAAGAAGTATCAGCAACATGATGGAGAGTTGTTTTTCTTGATCCTTCATAATATTTTCACCTGCAGCGTTTTGGCTGCTTTCTCTTTTTTTATGGCTTGTGAGTAAAAGAGGTTTTTATCGAAAATCTGTTTTTCAGGAACAAGAAAATCAATACAAATGCATCACGCCAAGCCTTTGTTAAAGAACCAAGGAAAGGTCCCCATGTGCAAAATAGAAAGCCAAAAAGTCTTGTTCGGATTAGACAATGAACTTATAAACGTCTCATTATGGGAGACAAATCCCGCACTTAAGGCGGACTTTTTTTGCATAACAGTTTGTAAAGACCCCGGTGCCATCACGAGCGACTCATAAACCAAATCCAAAAAGGCTAAAATCATCAAATAACTGGTTTGCAACGATTTATTTGGCCAATTCCAGCTGTAACTGAATTCCTGAGGCTTCCATAATCTCTTTAGCACTGTCAGATTGGGCTTTGTGTGTGACAGTTTTATCCGCTCCTGTTCCCCTCCCTCCTTTGATTAACATTAAACAAGAAATACGGATGCAGTGCAATTGATCTGGCATTTTTCTGAGCATCTTCTGCCCTCCAAGTGTTGATGTTTCACCTTTGGGAAGGGCTCCAGAGAGCCAGGAGTGATCTGCATCTCAGCACGTCGTATCAGACTCTTTGGGAGCCGTTGCAGCGATGCAGAGAAGCGCTCTGCTCCAGTAAATCCAGCAGTTATTTAACCCCCCTGAGCACCTCTATATTTCATTTTCACCATCCCTTAGCCCAAGCCAGGGCGCTGAAGGACAAAGTTGACTTCTGTAGTTTTAATATATGAATCTCAGCTGCTCTTTGCTCTCTTTTCCCAGGGTTTTTCACCTCTGCTACCTTTTTTTCCGGTCTTTTGTTTCTTTCTGCTGGACATATTCCAGCAGATCCAGGATATGTTTGATACTGTTTCTACCATATCAAAGCATTCAACGCACAGAGATTTCAGTGAATTGTGAAGAAAAGCAAGGGATGTTTTTACATCTCTTCCTCTTCTCTGAATCACCCAGAGACTGAACGTCTCTCAGTCTCAACTGCGTGATGTGGTTGCAGACCCAAAGCCTCTCTTGGAGTCAAAGGAGGAGGCTGATGGGATGGGTAAAGTATCAGTGCACACCTCTGGAGATTAAGCCAAGCCTTTGCTCCAGGCAACGCAGCTTTGCTGTACGACCTTCAAAAGCATGGACAGCCTTGGAGCTGTGCTTCTCCAAGCAGGTGGGAAGCTCCTGGTGCCCGCATCTCACCCATGGTTCTTGCATCTTGCTCCTGATGCTTGCATCTCAACCCTGGTGCTTATATACCCCTCCTCCTTCTTGTGGCTCACCCCTGATGCTTGCATCTCCTTCGTGATTCTTTCAGCTCACCACTGGTGTTTGCATCTCACTC
>WEIS01019511.1:2367-28395 GCA_013389965.1 Todus mexicanus | reverse complement strand
GAAACGAAGTGTTATCAAATTTCAAATGGATAAGAGACGTTGCTTTGCCAAACAATGTTCAGCTAATTAATGGAACTTGCTGCTGCATGGATAGTACTGAGAGAAATATCACCATCTTTGTAAATGAGGAGGCATTTTTAGGCATAAAGGTAAATCTTCACACAAAATTCAAGCTGGGTTAAATTCAGCAGCATGTATTGTGCAGACGATCAGATTAAATGATAATAATGGTTGTTCCTACCCTTAAAAATACCTGTGAGAGTTTTACAAGCTGGTGTTTTGTCATAATGTCTAATTACCCCAGTGGTTTTTGGCATATGCTGGTCAATCGACAGGGTCAAGAAGGCATCTTTGTCCATGGTGAACTGTTACACACAGTGTGAAGGGAATCTCTTTCCATACTGTCCAGTGCGGGTCTCTGTCAAAGTCAAGACATCTTAGGATTGACCAATGCCAGTGACCACTAAGGAGCAGTCAGGAAGGAGGACTACTACTCTAAGAGTAGTTGCAGAACATCCTTGAACATCTACATACGGGAAGTGAGGGGCTGTCTGACCTACTGATGGATTACCAGTGTAAGTATGAATTCCCACACTGGGCATTTCAGAGGATCAGGAAGGACTAGGAGGCTTTTCAAGCTGGTGGCTGTTCACATCTCTTTCTAGAGCTGCCCAAATCCTGTCTCTTCCATATAGGAACCCTGGAGGCAGCAGTAATGTTCATGCTATCATGGTGTGCCTTATAGCTCTGTCTGCAGATCAAGAAAAGCAGACCAAGATCAGTGAAATCTTGGGTGAAAGATGTTTGGAAGAAGATAAGGAAACCTCAATAGTTGCAGCTAGCTTTACCTTTTGATCTATGTGACAGCACACACTGGAGACCTAGTGCCCCATCACCGAGATCAGCATCCCTTCAGAGTGTCCCCAGGCCCTGTCTAAAGCAAGACCCACCCACAGGAGTCTATAGAGACAGAAGGTCCTTCCTTAACTGCCCATGGCTGAGTTATACAGATGAACCTCAGAAGCAGGATCATGCTCCCTGTGGCCAAGTGTAGTCTGTAGTGCCTCTAGCACTCTTTTCTACTTCAGATGTCCCTCAGATGGGGGCAGAGGCCAGGAGATCTCATTTGTCCTGTGAAATGTTACCTTACTGTGGTGATGCACGCTAGATATCTGGTTCATCTCTGAACTTAAAAAGATGTTAAAGCTAACAAGGTACCAAGAGAATAGAGGCGCTTTTTTTTTCATGATTGCACTTACCTGCAACTTCAGTGATCTTACAGGTCCCACAAGAAATCAGGGAAGATGTCTTCTAGGCAATAGCTATGCTGGAGTCATTTCAGCTGTGGAAGTTGTTTCAGGCTTGTAGATTGGAAATGTTATCTACCAGGAAGGGAAAATCAAAAAAAGAAGGGGAAAAAAGTTAAAGGCACAAATCTGTTTCTTACCCCAGCAGTTTTACACCAGCAATTTGCATTTTCATATAAAGACCGAGCATATACATCGAGTAAGCACAAAATGCACACGCAGTTGTGATTCCAGGATATTTGTAATGGTAAGTTCGATCATAAATTATTTCTTTTAGGGGACAGAAAGCACAGTGGAAAAAAAAATGTATATTATTCATTTTAAAAAAAAAAAAAATGATTGTCCTGTTCACTTGTATACCTCTGCAATTTATTCCGTAACAGCTTTTTACTTCAAAGAAATCACTAGCTAATGACATCTCAAACTTAAAAAAATCCACTTATTCACAGCCCTGCCCCTGAGGGAATTCCCGCGTGTTATCAGAAATTTTTCCAAAGATCATTAACAGATATTACAAACCAATTGAAACTGAGTATTTTCTTTGCAAATTACTTTTAACTTCAGAGCTATTGAAAAAAGACATTGAGTGATTTAATTTACTTAATCTGTCTACAGATTGCAGCTATGTGCATATCCTGTGATTGCATTTCCAACAAAAAGCATATATAACTATCCTTAATAGAGATATTTTTCTAAATTATCATACAAGATCAGGAAGATCTCTGAAGATATTAATGTTTACTTTTTCATTTAGAAAATTGCACTCAAGAAGGAAATAGGCACCTTGATTCTGTTGTTATCTTAGAAATAATAACACACCATAATACTTATTTTACCTGCTATTTTAATTAAAACTCCAATAATCACCACATCTGTGTATCCTTTGAGGATATGTTCTACTGATTTGTCTGAAAAATCACTGTATTTTCATTAGGCTGTGAAGCCAATATATTTGAAATACCTTACTCAGCAATGAGTATCGTGAACAAGATCCTCTCTCTTGTATCAATCCCAAACAGTTAAGTGTAGAGTGAGCTAATTCAGCAGCTGAGGGCTGGAGAAAGCATCTTATTCTCCACCTTATTGCTTTAAACTCCTCCCAGAGAACCTTCCATGTGTCAGCACCACTTCTGCAGGAAGTATAGAAAATATCTTCCCCTCTGAATATTTAGCTTGTAGCCTCCTGACTAGGGCTCCTGCTCTCTTTGCAGATAAGAGATAAGGGCTTGAACCCCCTGAAGCTCAGGTGGACTTTGAAGGTATTTACTCTGAAAGACAGTGAAGGCAGCTGCTGCACTTTGTGTACCGCTCAGTCCTGCTCGTGTGCTAGGATTTTAGATGTCTTGAGATCTTTATTAGCAAAAATTAGGATGATGAATTATGGGGTGGGGGGCGGGGGGAGAGAATTGGGATCCTGGACTTGGAAATCTATATCCCACACAAGTCTCAGTCATTTCCCTTCATGGCTTTGGGCCCAGAGATGACTATTCAGAGAAGTATCCAGGTTTGACACAGCAAAGAGGTGCCTAAACATCTTTTCATATCTTGCTTAAAATAGTTGGATAACCGTGAAGAAGGTGTGGCAGAGGATTTGCAGGTGGTGGCTACTGTTGCACCCTGCTCAGGTATTCTGCATCTTCCAATCAGCTGGGTCAGAAGCCTAAGAGCAGCCTAGAGACCTCTCCATTTCCAGGACTACTTGACTTTCACTATTCTGCTGTTTTCCTTTTCTGGGTTACAACAAGAAGATCTCACAGTGAAAAGATTTTATTTTTTTTTCCCCAGTGCACCAAAAAGGTCAGGGTCAGTTAACTTGAGCCAGTTTTGAAACTCTATCCACAGCTGAAAAGTTTACTCCCTGAGCTACTTGAGGTCCAGGTTTGTCCTGTGAACACTGAGAGACTAGGACTCATTACAAAGGTCCCACACCATTAAGGTGGCAGTTTATTCCATTCCACCATCCCATGGTGATAAATGGGCATGAGAAAGGAGACAGGGTGGCTCCTGTTGAGCAAGGAGTGTCTGCACTGGTTATCGGCTTGAGTTTAAACCACACTGTAGTCAGGCAAGTGTAAAGGGAGGATGCTACATTCCTCTTTTGTCGTGGTAAAGGTGCAGTCTCTCAATTTTTTCATGTTCCTGGTCTTCATTCACTCATGCGACCTGCTCAAGACACATCCCTAGTCAAGGTCCAAATCCTTAGTTCACAGCCATAACAATACTGCAGGTGTCAGTAGCTACCACTGCAAAATCCTACTGCTTTTTAGGATCCTCTTTTTTAAGAGGTGTCTCCCTCATCCTTCTGTCATACACATGTAACTGTCATTACAGCATCAGATCAGATGGTGCATCCAGAAACCCAGAGCCTCAACACATTTGCCAGTGGCTTTCACTTTGCACTAGCAGCACAATCTCTTGTACATACCCAGCTCTAGGAATGGTCAGGTCAGCGCTGGAGCATATTCTCCCTCTTCCCTCCCCACTGTCCCACCTCGCAGATGCCCTTTGTTGCTTGTATTTTAATACAACCAGCCACTCCATGCTCTGAGGCTCCTGCTGCATGGAGACTGGCAGCAGAAACGACCACCGTGCCTCCATCAGAGGTGACCTGGACTTTCCACCTGCTGGCATCAGGCGCTGTGCCATCAGCTGACAAACTGGCACAGTTCCACCGGCTGCAGCAGCTGAGCGCCTCTGTTGTCACTCAACCCGGTACATCTCCATGGAGTCTGATAACACATCTGCTAATTAATACCAGTTGTGATCATTGGTCAGATCCTCAACTGGGATAAATTGACACGGTTCCATTTAAGCCTGGGACAATTAGCGGCAGCTTAGAGCTGACCCGGTGGTTTTCTTTATAACGTGGATGTACATCTTGTTGAAAGTGAATAAAACCCACCAACTAATTGCATATAAACTACCAAACAATCAGAAAATGAAATGATTGTCAGTAACTCCCAGCCGGGGCCAAATTACAATGGTGACAAAGAAGTGATAGCCCCAGATATGTTAACAACTCTCTGAGCTATTCAAGCTCCCTATAATAAAAATAATTAATAATAATAGACGTGCTTCTCGATACATTCACCTTTCTGTAAGGAAAGCCTAATGAGTCTGTCTTTTAAAAAAGAAACTATCAGGAAATTCAAATGTCATTCTATTAACTTTGTAAGCGTAGCGTTTTACATTTTAACAATTGAACAGATCAAATCTATTCTTGAATTCAATTTTTAAGTCTTAGAAGCAGCGCCAGCAGTAAGTGAAAAGGAACAGTCCAAGAACTTTCTCAGGATTCTTTCTCTGCTGTTTGTCAAAATTTTATTTTAGTCAATACTTCCACCCTGTTAAGTCATATCACTAGTCCTCTCAACCATAGTAAGCAGAGCTGTAGTAGGTATTAAATCCTAACTAGAGTCAAGTGAGGCACTCCTGGAAACAGAGCAAAAGTTTGATAGGTTGTGTCAAAAGCAACTGCCGTTATTATTATAATTTATTATTTGTTAAGCACTGACAATGTGCTCAGTTCTGCTGATTAAGTTCTTCTGAGCAAGTTCTACTGATTAGCTTCTAAGGACAACACACTGTACTACAAAGAAGATATGTGACAGCTATCAAGACTTTTGCTTTCAAGGCTCACTTAGCAAAACAATTACATGCCAGTTATGCAGGTTTTATGAAAAAAAGAGAGAGAAAATGCATAAACTGAGTAAATATCATGACTTTTGTGTTCACTAATTTTCCTACTCCAGATCCCTCACTTCAGTACTGTCTGACAACCTCAAAGCTACACTGAAATTCAAGGAAGATCTAAAGCCTCATCCACCTTATATTAAGTTTTAAGTATCATACTATATTAAAGGAAGCACACAGGTTTTATTGTTAGGATCTGTCTCTGGATTTGGGACTCACTCCCAGGCAAGGGCAGAGATGGCTGAATGGGGCCAGCCTGCGACAGAACAAAAAGCTGAGCAACTTCAGACTCCCATGCACATTTCCTTCATACCACAATGCAGATTAGACAGAGTTAGCCAGTGCTACACTCTTAGGTGGTGACCAGACCTTAGAAAGACTTTTGGGGGAGCAGGTGCCAAAAGGGAACAGCTTTCCTGTCCTGCTGAGTTCTTTTTAGGCTGCCAGGGCAGTTTCTCTTGCAGACCTGATATTAACTCTCTCCACTCTGAGCTACAGGCACATTTTTGAAGGGCATCTGGGAGTTGGGATGTTGGGGTTTTGCTGGTCTAGAGTCACTATAGTAATTCTATTCCTGAGAGACAGGTGAACTTTGCACCTGTTTTACATCTACTTTAGCATGCAAAGGAATCACTGTTTCTTCCCTTAGATCACTTAGGTACAGTTTACCTCCAGGGTGGCAGATTCCCAAACCCAGGCGTTTGATGGCAAATTAAGACATATGCATCTGTGTGCACGTGGCCAGGATGGTGCTGAGGATTGCTTTATAAACCCCTGGCCAAATCTGCATGTCAGGAGGGTGCCAAACAGACATCGGCCCTTGCCCCAGCCAGGCAACACCTAGGTTTTCTAACCGCAGCGCTGCCAGAGCTCCAGCTGTGCAGATGTTCTTAGAAGAAAAACTCCCTTTTGTCTGCCACTATCCTCTAGCCTGCTCACTCCCCTAAATCCCACCAGCACACTTATTTTTCTGTAACTGACAGAGAGAAGGGAGCTCTTATATAAATCCTTTGTGTGAAGATCAAACTGTGTGCATGTAGAACTCTTATTTTTTTTAGGGGAAAAGCTGCCCTAAAATAATCATTCCATGTTATCCCCACAGAGTGTCTGCGCCGTCTTTTAAAATGCATCCAAGGCCACCCTCAAGCCCAGACTCAACACTGGCAGGCAGAAGCTGCAGCTGAAGGATCTGTGCATGTGGGGAGGGCAGAGTGTGGGCAGCCCAGGGCAGGATCAGGGTCAGGGCCAACACAGCTGGAAGGGACCGTAATCTGAGTTGCTTCTTGCAGACAATGTCAGCCTTTGTACTGATAGAAACTTGTGGGGCAACGCAGGAGCTGGACCGGGGCATGTGAAAAAGGTGTTTCTTTACCTAATCCAGCTTGGGCTCCTCAAGCATCCAGCTGGCAGAGCCTGAGGTTTCAGTCAAATCTTGTAAGTTAACGTCAGTTTACTAACAGACCAAGGAGTGGAGGATTTGGTTGAGAAAACACAGCCTTTCATTCATAAACTCAGAAACCCTTGTAACGGAGAAAGGAAAATCAGTGAAAATGATCAGCTGGTTACAGGACTATAGGGAAACTCTTTTTTAAAATAACAACTACAGAAAAAGGTGTCCAAATGACAACAGTACAGCAATTTGGGGATCAATTTCAACGTGGCTTAGTGTTTGACTATTTAAAAATTTGATTCCCACCTAGAAAAATGACCAGGTAATAGGCATAGTGAAATCCCAGGTGTAACACTGAGGAGTATCACAACTCATTGCAGCAGCATACTTTTGGGAAAACCTCCTTCTCTCCTTCTTTCCCTCTCTCCCTCTTTTGCTCTTTTTGTTCTTCTTTCCCTTTTTGTGCTCCCAATTTTCTTGAATATAATATAGTCAGAGTTTTACAACCAGCTCTAATTTTCCCAGAAGAGGCAGCTCTTAAAAAGCAGCACAAGTTTTTTACTCAGGGCTGTAAAAATGGACTCACACTCCAGTGTGACCATCTAAGAGACAGATGGACAGATTCCATTAAAATAAATACATTCTACCTGTGCTCATCCCCCAGCAAAGTTTCAGCCAAAGCCAGAACTAAACTTTAATCTAGCCTTTATTAAAATGGAAAAAAAAAAAATCCACTTCCTTTTATTCCCCCATTCATTTTCTGCTGCTGTGATTTTCCAAATTTCAGACAAGCCTGTGACCGAGAGCTGCAGGGCCAAAAGGGGCTGGATGTGCCATATTCCTGGCCCAAATGGAAGCAGGAAATACTAAACATCTTGCATGGAAGCCTGTTCTCATCAGGTTTATAGCCTGGCTTTTTCCATCAAAAGCAGTGAGGATGGTACAGACGCAGTTCAGAAATGCATCCAAGCATATGGGAGTATATCTACACTAATCCTCCTTTTGAGCTTCATCCAGCATTAAATCAGAGCCACACCGGAGAGAGGAATAATGCAATAACTTGTGGAAAAAGCATGGCTCCTTTCTATTAGGATGGGGAAAATTAAACATGACTCACTCTTCTCCTTAAAAACAGTTGGAGGAACGTTAACAGCACAACGCATGGCAGAGACTGGAAAAAAAACAGAAGTGAGGTACCACCTTAAGTTGCCTGCCCTGTGGTTTTAAGCCCCTGTGCACCACAGGCTACACGTGCAGGGCAATCACCACTGGGACAGCCCCAGCAGCCTTGGAAGAGCAACGTGACAACTGCTCAGGCAGCAAAACTCATCTGTGATGCAGTGGAAACACTTTTTTGAAGGGTTAACTCGCTCTGTGTTTGCAGTACTGAGGCTGCAGCCACCGCTCTGAGACATCCCCTGAAAGCATTCAGGGGAAGAAGGGGTGCACAGCCTTATTTTTCCAGCCAGAACACAGGGCACTCTGTCTGAGGGAGCAAAAGGGCTTGACTGAGCTCATCAGAGGACAAGAGGGCCCTATGGCTGTGGTGAGGCTCAAAGAGTGAGCTGTCAGTGCTGACTCGGACATTGGAGCAGAACAGGCAGCACGGTGACACCCTGCTCCGCGTCATGGGCTCTGGCCTCACCTACCAAAAGCAAAAGCAGCAGAAAAAGCTGCAAGGTGAGATCTCCACCAAGTGCTTGAGGTGCTCTAGCACCAGTAGCACATGTTGACCAGGGCTTAAGCCCATCATGACTTTTTCCCTGTGCCCAAAGCTAAAAAAGAGATTTTTCTAACACATGCAACCCTGCGCTGCGACCTCCAAACGCTGCTCCCTGGACCTCAGGCAGGGCACAGGAAGAAAGATTTTCAAAAGAGCTCACTGTGGGAGTGCTGATGGGCTGAGGAGCTTGAAAAGAGCTGTCAGCTGACAAAACAAGGTGGGTAGTTAGGGATACTAGTTAGGAGATGGTTTGGCTAACAAACTAGTGAGAGGAAAAAATAAATACAGCTCCACGCACACAAGCATGTGCACATGCAGAGACAACCTACTGTCAGGCAAAGAGCCCATTGTTTCCCCAACATGAAAATCCTCAGAATCCTTGATCACATTTATTGCCTCTTCCCAATTAACACTGGAAGAAATCGTATTTGTTTCTTTTCTTAAAGACAGAAATCAGTATATTACTCTGTGGAAAACCCTCTAAAGCACCCAGATCTTCAACATTACTGACCAGAATCTTGTCTGGCACAACTCAGCCTCCCTATGTTGACGTCTACAGAGCAGAGCATCTTTACCTCAGCTTAAGATCTACCCCCATATGCTGTTTCTTTAGAACAACTTGTCTTCTCTCCCCCTTTTTTTAATTCAGAATATGCATCTGGTTTAAGGTGACTTTTCCTTTCCCAGCATATGGAGCTGAATGATTATGACGATTTACATTTATTTTAAATCACAGTCTATTAAATGGAAAAAATAAATGCTAATATGTTGATATGGTTTACTTCTGAATGAATTATTGATATGAATGAGTAGTTGCAGCTCTCATAATTACTGTTTATTAAACAAATATATTTGGAATTAGAGACCCTTGATTAAGAAGTCATGGCTTTGTCTGAAAATTTTTTCCCTGCTGCTACTATAAGAAATAACTCACCTTACTCTAAATAAAAAAAAATTAAAAAAACAGGTTGGTGAAATGATTCTGGTTTTTTTTTTTTTCCTTTGCTCTGTGAACTTGCCAGCGCTTTGTGCATATTCCCTTTCACTGCTTCTCTCCTCTAATCAGTTAAGTGAGGCTTTTTCCCCTCTGTTGTTTGTGTGGATCTGTCACATAGCACCTAGAGACACAAAAAAACCCACTTTAAATAGGAAAATGCAAAACACAAAAACTAAAGGATTGAGGATCAGATACCTGAAACTCCTCTCAACATTTTCTTTCAAGCTGAGCACGTTTCATATTAATGGTGTCTCTTTAACATAAATAATGATCTAATGAAATAAATATGAAATCGAAAGAATCATAAAAAGAATTTTACATTTAAGAATGCCATCTGTGTAACACTTAGCCTAACAATGAAATCATTTCTGTGCCAAAACAGCTCACTCCGCTTCCAGCACAAGTTACAAGAGTGGGTAACGGTTTTGCAGAACGGCATAAAAGTCTGAGTTCAATCGCAGGAGGAACACCTGGGTTCAAACTCACTGCACTTCACACAGACAAGGAACCTCGTGCGTGAGTTTTGAACTAGCCCCTGCTAATGTTTCCACCTCGAGTCATCACAAATTTTTGATATGGCTGCTGATTTTTATCACAAGGAAATTTAGATGCCAGAGGAGAAGATTTTGCCGATCAGCACAAGAGTATCTTATGACAACTATGACACCAGTTCTCTGCTTTCCCCCTGTGCAAAACTGTCCTGCAATCTAGCGTCGGTTTTGTCTGACTGAGGAGCACAGGATTCAGCAACAAGACCCCTTTAAGTATATCTGTAGCGAGAGAAGTTCTCCCTGTAAAGCACTTAGGATCTAACACCAGACCTAGTCAGCTTGTAGGACCAGTATCGTAAGTCACAGGGATGAAATGGCATGAACTGGGAAGCCAAGCTCTTGCCGCGTGCGAGGCGGCGCAGCAGAGCCTGTAGAACACAATGGAGATTGTTTGTTTATACCAGCCACAGAGAAGGGAACATATTTGTTTTGAGTGAGCTCTGTTAGAATACATATTGTTTTATATGCCCGGGCCTCATTACGCCGTGCTAGTCTTGAATATGGATCAGATCCTAAAACTGCTCAACATACAGAAATAAATGTGAGTTCTACCCACAGAACATCTCCAGACTTAGGCCTCATGTCTATCAATGTCATCTCAAAAAAACAAATGTTCAAAAAAGAAAAACAACAAAAGTATCTTAGAGACGATGGAGGATGCTCACGTGCGGTAGATGCCATTCAAGGAGATGCTGAGGAATTAGTTGAAGGGAGAGAAATCCACAGATTAGGACTGGAGAACAGAGTGAGCCTGAAAGAAAAGGAGAAATAATTAAGGTTCACTGAAATAAATATGCCTTGTACCAGTCAGGTTTGTATTTTAGAAGTTTTTCTTCAACCAGGCGGAAATTCTTTCTTTGCAGTAGCGATGCGGCCACATTAACATGTCCCCGGGCAAAGGTGGCCGCAGCCCATATTTTGCTTAAAGATATAATGGTGAGAGCATCCACAGAGGAAGAGTTAAAGCGCTGTTCAATAAACAACCTGAAGTGCTGTTTGCTGTATTCATATGAGGGAAGGTATAAGCCAACGGAGAGAGATGTTCAGCTGCAATCAAAGAGGATCTGAGCCTAACTGAGCACTCACATGACAGTTGGGATCATTTCGGATCCCTTCCAATGAAGATAAAATAGCATCAAAAGCAGGGAGGCTTTTTTTCTTTCTTTTAAGGATGAAAACACAACATCATTAGTCAAATTTACTCTGAACTTCCACCTCCTCATGTTGATTTGTACTCAGGTTGAGTAAACATATCTTTCCATCAAGGTAAATAAATGTAAAAGCCTATCAGTAACTTAATTGCTTAACGAAGGATGCAGTGTGGGGTGTAACACTGGTTTTGACTATACTGTTGAAGTTAACAACCTCTTAAAAACACCTATTACACAGCTTGGCAGTGAAGAAATAGGTTCCTTCTTGAAAACTTGCTTATAAAATTTCAACCACTTTCCAATCATTCTTTCCTAGTGTTGGGGAGGGGGTGGAAATCTCCAAGGACAATTTTCCAGGTGGACCAATGTAAAACGGAGTTAATTCACTTGAAACACTGTCCTTTGCCATGGAGAAATTAAGCTTGAGAGAAGCAAGGAGTCCACAGTAAGGGCAGAAGTTCTATAGCATGGGGGAAATATCTGCAAAAGCAAACGGCCGCAGCACCGAGAGGGACCATTCGCTGGGGTGGGTGGGGGGCTCAGCCCACAGATGTCATGTGGGAGCCTGATCTCGGATGCGTAGCACACACCTCGAGACATCTGGGAATGTGCCCTCCTCTGTCCTTGCACACCTAGTGCCCTGGATTGCGAGGACTTGGGGGAGCAAGCAGTTGTTCCCATTAAAATCAAACCATTAAATAGAGGTGCAGTGAAAAGCAGTTCTCTGGTGAGAGGATGGCGAGGGAGGAGGGTATTGCCACGTGTCTGAGATGGAAATCTGGCTCACGGTGGGCAGGCAGGCAGAGTGCAGAGGCACAGCTGCCAGCCTGACATGATGGATCAGAAAAGCTACTAAGGAGCTGCGAGAGTCCAGGCAATTGAAGCAAAGCGAAACACAAAAAAGCAATAGGTCAGCTCATCGTTACAATCTATCAATTAAACAATCATCCACTTCTAGAGGCGTATGATGGTCCTAAACTGTAGACATCTCAGCATGTGATCGCTCCCGGGATTGAGGGACAGGTTTACCAACAGGAATAAATAATGATAATTACTAGGAGTGCTAATAATTTTGGATAGGTTATTCTGTAGTGAACCCCTCTGAGGAAATAACATGGTTGAGCTTTTTGGCTTAATTCTGTAGTCCCATATCAGTGTTACACAACCCAAAGGAAAACAAAAGGTGTGCTCAAGATTGTCTATTAGATGGGAGTCTTTTGCCAAAATCTCATCCTCCTTCGGTTAGTCAGTAGCAGGGAGTGCCGCGGAGTCAGCTTCAGCTGCTTTCTCCAAAACCCTTTCAGAAACACTCATTTCTGCTGGCATCACTCAACAGCTCATTGTTAGGATTCGTTCTCATTGGCATGCAGGAGCCAAGAGTGATGTAGGGGGCAAGATGGAGTGGCAGCCTTCAGCCCCAAAAGTGGGGACCTGCTTCCTTTAGCAGATACCCACCTTGACATTGGCTCAGAAGGATATAGACAAGAATTATCTTTCCTCTCTCATCTGCCTGTGTTAAGCTTAAGCGTGTTCATCCAAATTAGCAATCAGGCAAACCGTGCATGCAGAAATCTGCACTTGTACAAACTGTGCAGGGGTTTTTTGTAACATTCCAAGATTAAATATCTTGACAAAAGATGAAAACCCTTTAACAAATCTGCCCCTAGAGAAAAGTAACTTTTTTTTATTCCATTTACTGTCAAATGACATAAAGAAAGTATAGCTGAACACAGTCCTATAGGTTGATTTGTTGCTTTAAATAATGTCACTAACATCTAGATATCAATGTGATGGTGCAGGGAAAAAAAAAAAGTTCACACTGAGCTAGATTCAATTACAGACCTAGAAATTGAAATTAAGTCTGATGCTACATGCTTAATTCATGCTTGTGTGACTGAGAAAGGGAGTATCTGGTTTACCTTGAATTTCCTGGCTTAGTGTGGTGAAAACATGACCCATCACACTGATTAAAAAATAGTTTGCA
Organism: Todus mexicanus; assembly: GCA_013389965.1. NCBI lineage: Eukaryota > Metazoa > Chordata > Aves > Coraciiformes > Todidae > Todus > Todus mexicanus. The sequence goes on along the minus strand of WEIS01019511.1, from coordinate 15,599 downwards.
AATGTAGCTTAAGTGGTATTGTTCTGGCAGGAGGAGACAAACACTTTTTTGTCGTCAACACACTATGTGATATAAAGAAAGCTGTTCAACGTCTTTTTGCTTGATTTCTAGCTGAATCTTACAACTCTCATTGAAGAACAGGAAAAAATACAATGACCTCTCATAACAAGAAGCCAAAGATTCTTCTTTAATAAAAAAGAATTAATCATTTGTTTCTCAAAACCCATAAACTTCTTCTGATCACATAGCTTGAAACAGGTGCATGTAGGCCAATATCACATATTATTCTGGTCTATACTTACTTCTTTAGGGTATTACACCCAGTATGGTACATTCACGATTAATACCTCAAAATACTATATCATATCAAGTGGAATTTCAGCCAGCACACATTTGACTACTGATTTCACATATGGGGCTGGGACTAACTTTTCTCCTAATATGGTGATGGCACAGGCACTATTTAAAAGATTCCTGAGCCTTGTAAATATACACCAGATGTATCTTTTGTAAATGTTACATTTTTCAACATCTCAGCATTTGTGAATAGTTGAAAGCGATGCCAGCCATGCTTTAATGGGGCACAGAAGCGTGCTGCATTCAAAGAAATGGCACACCATTGCAATAGTCAAAATTACAAGTGCTGTCAGAAAGCTACATTTTCCCCTTATTGATTAGCACCAGGTAATGCAGCGCTCCGCATTACACCCTCAGACGTGCCTCTTGCAGCTGACGTTTCCCTGAATGTGGGTACCTAGAGAAGGATGTAGAGGTCTCAGGGCTGCCCTGGGGAAGGAGAAGGGCAGAGCCCTGGAGAGCCAAATGTGTCCCCCTCTCCCCAGTGGCCTTCCTGCATGGACAGAGATGGGGTGATAAGGCGTGCAGGGGCTACTGCTCCTGCAGCCGTGGTCACCACCCATTGCCAAAAGGCAGCCACAGGGATGCGCCCACCTTCCCAGAGCCAACGAGGAAGCAAAGCACACTTATCCCACCAGCGCTGATGCTGTTGGAGGCTATGATATGTTTTCCTGCGGCTCAGGATTCTGCTGCTTGGTCCTTCCTCATTGCAGAGGTAACTCAGCACAGGGAGAAGCATCTCCCATTAGGGATCTCTCATGGAGCACAGGCTGAATTCATTCAGCTGCAAGCAACAGCCACCTCCTGGGCTTTCCTGGATCCCTTTTTTTCCCCAAAGCTTTCCCCGGATTTCCTGTGTCACTGCAGAAATCTCACCGGTGACCCAGGAGCACGTGTGTGTGTGACAGGCTATAGGAAACATCCTCTCCGCTCTTTTCACCTCCTGGCACTTGCCTGGCCCATTGCCATCACATCCTGACTGCCCTGATGGTCTCCCTGTTAGCACCAGGCCGTAAAAGGAGTCGTCAGAAAATCAACTCTCACGTTTGCCTGAAAACGCACTTCTTCTTTGCAAAATTTGGCCCCCAGCTGTCCCACAGATAAGAGGAAAGGCCTTTAGAATGTTGCACCGTTGCTACTATTCGCAAGGCAAAGTCCTTTTGCTCTGTGCATTTTGTGCTGGAGTTGCACGGTGCGCTTCAGTCCAGCAAATCAGCTAAAATCAGAGCTAGGTGACACATGACAATAAACTTGGAGGGAATGGACTAGATGTAATGCCCCGCTACAAGTATTATTTCCAAGTTCACAGGCTTGCAAATTAAAATGTCCCTGGATCGCTGCCATAAAAGAGAACATTAAAAATCAGGGGAAGAGGTCTGGGCATCTGTTAGAAGCATCTAATATATACCAAATGTGTATGCTGAGCTTCTTAGATATATGCGTCGCTGAAATGTAGCCTACGACTAATGCAAAAGCAGAAATATTTTAATTGTATTTTTCCATTTGATATTCAAATGAAAAAAAATATATCTTATTAAACACAACACTTGGCTTTGCTATTTTAATAAAAAATAAGTTGTTGAGGGAAAGAAAAGCAAAACTACTGATTCCTTTCCTTATGATGATCAAATGAGCCTTTCATGTTTGTATCTTATACTTCACTTTTTAGCATTTTGAGGCAAATAGCAGATATCAAAACTTAGTAAATAATCAAAGACTTATTCAGTTTTTCCAAACTGTCATGCTGCTTATCTTGTAATAACTGATCTCTTAGGTAGCATAAGCTATTTAATTGCTACTGAAGATTATTTGAATGAAAAAAAAGAGACGACATTCTCCCTTACCCCTCAAAAAGACAAAACTATGTTCTTCAAAAAGACACATGCCGACAGATAGATTCTGATCTCTTCTACACACGCACAAGTGCAGTAGCTAATTTTACAAGATTTGATAGGAGCTGTGCATCCAAGATTACACCCTGTCCTCCTGACTGCACATTCCACATGGAAAACGGCTTAATCTGAAAATAAATTTTGTTGCTGATAAATCCAGACTCTCTAGTCTCTGGGCATCTGAAGACCCAAGCCTATTAAATTATTTTAAAAAGCAGCTAAGTATGCACAGCAACTGTATTTTAAAGGGACTTCTTTACAGTGTTGGCAAAGTGCGTATTCATGTATCCCCCCCCTCCCAACATGATAGACTGTAATGGCTTCGGTCTGTCATGTCAACCATCTGCATATTAAACAGTCCCTAAGTACACATTGACACAGCAGACCCTAATAGCTCTGAAGCCGTAACAATCTATTGAGTCAATAATATGCATGCTAAAGAGCATCTCCTGTCCTTCCATCAATATCTTTTCTCTCTTCCTTAATCTGTGTCTTCTTTTTCTATGTAGATTTGGAGTTCAGGTTTTCGGAACCTTTATCCTTTAACGTGTTGCCACAGATGTGAAACATGTGGCACAGAGAGGCAGTAGCAAAAGCTTTCCCTCCTATCTGGGCCAGATCTTAAAATGAGGGCTGTAATATTTGGCAGCACACATTCTTCTAGATAAGGTGGAAATAGCCCCTCTTTTCTGCTGGACCGGAGCCGGTGCTCATGAAAAGCCCAGGAAGGATTCCTGATGATTTCACAGGCTTTGGATGGAGCCCAGTGTGATGCTACTCATTTCCTATTATACATTTCCTTCTAATTAAATGAAATAGGTCACAAGGGGAAAATGAAACAAAAGACAAATGTATTTACTTACAGTAATATCAACCCAAAAAAAAAAAAAAAAGACAATCAGAAACAAGATAAAAGATAATACAAAATACACTGTCTCTTCATTAACTTGAAGTTACATCTAGTACCATAGCCATAATTCATTCCTATGTGATCCCAAGATCTTTAATACCATGGAAGAGGAAGACTGTTATTTTAAGCATAAGAAAATGGTGGCTTAACAACTTCCTTTGTCTAAAGAACCACAAAGAAAAAGCTTCATTTGCTTTTCCGTAGCTTCACGTCACCCGACCGTGGTGTGATCCTCTCGCACCCTGATCACAGGACTTTCCCATCTTCTTCCACTCCTCTTGCTTTCTGCAAGCATCGCGATTTGGCTCACACTTTTAGAAGTGAAAACAAAGTGCAGTTTGTCTTTCCAAAAGGCAGACCCAGGGATAGGGAGGCCACTTGACCCTATCGGCAGATCTTACTGGCCTAATTCCCCTCTCCTTTCCACTAATTTGACACCAACGTGTCTTTGAAGCACACATGGATTTATTCCAGCATATTCCTGATTAACTTTCATGCAAGGGAGGACAGAATTGCGATACTCTCCCTGTTGTTTTCCAGGAAGGTACAATTCACCCTCCCTTTGCCTTGCACCGTTTCGTGTTCCCAGGCACACCAGACCAGATCATCTACTCCTGTGCCTCACATCAGGACAGCATCCCCTAACCACATGGCAAGCACTGAAGGCACCTGCCATCTATGAAGTCCTCAGCAACTTTCTTCTTGAAGCCAGAAGGCTTTTATTTCTGATGCAATAGCAGAGAAGTCAATCAAATTCTCACATGTGTGCCCAGGGATTTGCCCAACCATGAGGAAGGTCCTCAAAGCCTCAGAGTAGCTCATCCACTTCCTCCTACGTGTCACCCGTTGTGTGTTATCAGGAGAGGATTTTCTAAACAGTAGGTAGCACAGTGCTCACATAGCCACAGGATTCATTATTTGAGCTTATCCACTGGAGATCTAGCAAGCAGATTTAGTTTTGGTCAGGGGGTGGGGATTTTTTTCTAAATGAATAAAAGCTATTGGAAAAAAAAATTAAAGAAAATTAACAAAAGCTGGGCACCATAATAAATAGATAGATAGATAGATAGATAGATAGATAGATAGATAGATAAAGAGCGAGCTAAAGTCACTCGAAGTCCTGCTATCTGCATTGCTAGTATTTCCTTTAGCTGAGGGAATCAGCCCAAGTGGAGGTCTGGAGGGGCCTATTCCTGAGGGAAACTGTTCATTGCCAGCTCCCTTATGTGGTTCCACCATTCATCACGAAATAACAGAAGCAGCACAGTCCTGTCTCTGCAACATTATGGGTACAGCCTTGACCATTTGAGGAAAACGTGTCCTTCCCAGATTTGCTGCAGGTCTCCTCTGCTATTTACTCTACTCAACCCTGTAGCAGCCCAACAGCCAGGACCAGTCCAACCCTGTTGAAAGTAGGAATGTCACACAACTATGACACAGCAGTTCTGGATGAGCATTCTCCTGCTCATCTGGCTCTGCTGTTTACGCTTTTAACAAGCCCTATAGGCCTCCCTGTACTTACCAGAGTTTCCACGCAATGGCAAAGAAGGACAGGAGAAGGAGGGCTGCTGGCCACACAGCCAGAAGGAGAGTCTTTTACCAGAAATCCTCTGCATTGAGGATTACTGGGTTGAGAAATGCCCATCCCAGGTGACCAGCACTTCCAGAAATCGCTCCACTAATTTATGAGGAGCGGCCACCCAGTCCAACCCCACATTAGACCAACTGATACATGCCATCAGGTGCAAGAAAAGTCACCAGCCTTGGTTGGTAAAGGAACCAGACAGAGGCAGTGAAGAGCAAACAAATGAAAGAAACATGGTGCCATAGCCAGGGTGCTCCAAGTCACCTCATCAACCACCTTGTGCATGTGGCAAGTGCAAGGTGGGCTCTCCAAGAAAGACCTCGCTTCCTTCCACCTTGTCATCTTGCTCTGTAAGCCCATCCCATGCCCAGCTGCAACTAAGCCTGCCCCAGGCTGACCTGATCCCAAATCCACCAAAGTCAATGGAAAGAATCCCAAGGACTTCAGCGACGAGGGCTCCGTACCTCAGGCAAACGTGGGAAAGCAAAATTCGGGCGAGGCTATGATTTCACTGTCTGTGTGCCTAGGATGTCTCCTTTCCCACAGAGAGGAACGCTGGCCACCCTTCCCACTTCTTTGGTTCTCAGCGTTCAACACTGCACCTGGAGTTATCTCCCATTTACCAGGGAGCTGATTTAAGTGTCTGACTCAGTCACATATGTTTGGCTCCCTTATCCAGAGTAAGATTTGGCCTACTAGCTGTGAAAACAGCTTATATCACATGTGCTGCAAAGCCTAGCCAGAACAGGCTGAATAAAGGATGAAGTTTAATCATGGAAATGTTGACCTACAAATAGAGAACAAAATGTTAAACCACATGGTATAGGGTGCTGCACGCCCCAAATATCAAGGAGAGGAAAGAAGAATCGAACACATTTGGAAAGTAAAGCTTACTGTTTGGGGTTTGATTTTTCTTTTTTTTTTGTATCTTTTTCTTTCTGCAGATTCGGAGAGCCAGACCCACACTGTTCCCGCTCGCGATGACACCCTGGCATCTGAAGAACAACATGACACCCACCACAAAATGCTGCTGTTGGCTGGCGCCATCTAAAGTGGTGAGGTTTGGAGAGGGAGGTGAGACTGCCAAAGGAAGGCGAGTAGGGGTGTCACAGCAAGTGGGACCCAGCTACCAGCGTGACTCGAGTCTATGGGACCTGTAGAAACTCAGTAAAGGTAAACGTGACAGGGATGAATGCCCCTTTCATCCCACGTCCTTGAAGACTAGCCGTAGGCTACCTCTAACGGCTGGGGGGGTCTCTGTCATTATTTTCACACCACCTTTCAGCTGGGACGTTCTCACCTTTCGGGTTTCACACAAAGATGGGCAGCTTTTTTGGCAGAGAATCCGTTTCCATTTTTAATCATAGCCATCACACAAACAGTTCATCTCACAGGATGCGAAAACTTTCTCATAGGCTTTATTTAACATCATTGGGGGGGTTGCAAAAGACAAAGAAGATTCTTTTTTAAATCAACAGTCGTCTTGCTTTCAATAACTTGCAGGCTTTGTCTTTAGGTACGCTGCATTTTAGACCAACGTAGTTAACAGCAGCCAGCCAGACCTTACTGACTGACAACTGTTTCTTTACAGGATTTCTATGTGCCAAGGAGCTGGACAGTAATATCCATTTGGTATTCATGGAAAGTACTTGCAGAACAATAATCACAATAATTGCTTCTGATTCTTGTGTTTACAACACTGCCAAAGTATCATTAGAGCCTTATTTATAGATAATAATACTTATTAATCACACATATTTGAATTTTGGAATGTATTAGATTAATATTCTTTTGTAACTTGGTTCCGTCCTAAGGCTAGGGAAAGCTCTTTCTGAACACAGCCCACTGGGAAGCGCTCTCCTCGGCAAAGTAACAGCATCCAAGCCATCTGCAGGTGAGGGACAAAGGCCATACCTCTTCCTCAGCAGGCAAACGCCAGAGCCGGCCACACAATTCCCAAAAGTAGCTCCTTCAGACTAAAATCGGGGGCAGACTCCTGAAAAAAACATACCGTGAAAGGTGTGATAGTAGCATCATGCCTGAGCTCGCTTTTCGGCGCTCTCTGAAAGGGTTCGCTTTCTACTGCTTTACAAAGAAAATGGTTTGGGGGATGAAGAAGAGGTCCGTCTAGCATCTCACCCTTTAACAGCTTATTCTTCCCCATGGGTGAGTTTAGACTGGACCTCAGGATTCTTCATCAGTTGAAAGGTAGGTAATGAGAAATCTAGTACCAAAAAAAATCCCTCCTAATTTTGGTTATTAAATAATTCCAGCTTTTCGACATCAATGTCTGCTGCGATTCAATAGCGTGATAGAAGGAAAATGGATTTTTTAAAATGACAGTTACAACAAGCAAAAATGTCACCCAAATCTAAATATCAACTGCCATATATTCATATTCTCCTTTGTCTCCCTGTAGCCCATTACAATGCTGAAAAATACACCAAAGCAACTGCAGCACCAAACTCTCCAATTTTTGGTGTGTGGCCAGCTCCATAAATTTGCATTTAAACAAATAAAATCCAGAACAGTGTAGTATGTCTTTTTCTTTTCCTTCTTTTTTTTTTTTTTTTTCTCCCTGTGATGGTTCTTCAAGCAAATTTAAAGAGGCTCTGTCAGTTTAGGGACCACATTTCCGTCTGCTTTTTTTTTATTCCTTTTTACCCACCGCTGATGTAATGTAGCTACTATATACACCAGAAATTCAAGAAACGGGAAACAAGGGAAGGCAGTTGTATTTTATTCTGTGTGTCCATTTTGTGGGTTTTATGGCACTCCCTGTGCAGTCAGGATAACCTGTTCCTCAATGTCACAGCCCCTATTGTCTCCAGGGATCTCTCACAGTGGCAGGAAAAAAAAAAGAGAAAAAAAAAAAAAAGGAAAAAAAAAGAAAGAAAAAGAAATAATTAAAACATAGACGCTTTAAATAGCGAAGAACACTTGTGGCTTTGCTGCAACTCCCCCAAACTGCCCCTAGACAATATATTTTAACCGTCAAAATGACAAAGTGATGGTGCCTCTTTAAAATGGGCTTCGCCCATTAATATTCCAGCGTGCTTTGCTTACTGTGTTTATAAAATGCCAGTACTGAGGTTTCGCAGGAATTTCGAACCTATCAAGACAGGCGGTGCTGAGCACAGCCCAATCATTTCTAGACAAAGCCAGGGTTTAAAATAAAATAAAAACCTAGCAGCACAGTTAGAGATGAAACCAAAGAGCGAAGTTGGGGCCGGGATTCAGTGGGGAGCCAGATCCTTATGAGTTCAGAACAACGAAGAGGGGCATCGCTCCCAGCCTCGGGACCCCAGCTCCTGCCAGGGGCCATGGGACCAGTTTGTCCCTGTTTTTACTGGAAGAAGGGTCATGGCTTCACCCACCACTTGCAGACAAAGAGATTATCCCCCGAGTATGAGCACTGAGGGTGCACAGAACTTTGGATTGGGCCCCTTTCCTACTTTCGGCTCAACACCATCTGACCAAAACTTGACGGTGCTGCACTGAAGAGACTTTGGTTGGTCACGGGTTTTGGTTCTCTTGCTTCTCCTCTTCTGAAGGAGAGCCTGTAACCCCCAGGGGTTCACCAGCACAGAGGCATCTACAATATATTCTCCTCTGCCCAACCATTTGCTGCTCCTCAAAAGAGTTGCTCTATTTTCCTTAGGTTTCAGCATGTCACAGTGCAGAAAGCTGTCCCTCTCACGTCTTTAAAATCTGTGTCTTATTCTTTCTTAATGGTAGCAACAAATAACTGGAAGAGTTCAGCACTAAGACCCTAATTTCAGAAAGTCAAAACATCAACATTTAAACTCATAATTCACCCTATGCAGATTCCAGACTTCTTATTTTCTTAATTGAGTCATGAAGAATAATTTCTGCTATTGATGTCTGGGTTTTTTAGGTTGGTAGTGGTTTCATCATTTCTCCTACCTCTCTGAAGGAACAGGCAAAGCAAACAATTATCATTCTTTTAAAGGTAAGTTTGTGCTTTATACCTGCAGGGCTGATGCTAAATCTATACGAAGACAAAAAACACACATTTCCAGCAATAGCATTTTACCTTTTCTTTTCTTTTTTTTTTCAGCCAGAGATACCAGAACTCAGATTTCTACGCCCATCTTTGACTTTCTAAAGAAAAGTGGCCACTTCTTTCTTTTTTTTTGAATAGTGAGTTTTCACAGTTCTCACTGAAGTCAAATGAAGGGGCAAATGCCCTCGAAAAAACAGTCCTTTTCCTGTGCCTGTGTGAAAACTCAGTATGAAAAAGCTGGCCTCCTGCGCAAAATACATAGCTGACCCTATAAACACCGCTCACATGCCCCAGCAATTTCAGCACACGAGTCAGAGCATGCAAAACCCAAGCAACAGACAGCAAAAGCACCTTCTAAACGTTAAGTGGGGTTCCTACAAGTTATTGGTTTGGATTTGTAGATAGGGGATATGGAAATTAAGACAAAAAAGTTTTGACTAACTTATTCACCCACCGTAACTCCGTGATCACAAAACATTAAAAATGAACATTCAACTGGCAAAGATCTAAACAGAGAGAGTTTCAAAAGTGTCTTTTTGTTGCAACATTTTATTTGCTATATTTCTCACTAGCACAATATTATTCTGTTCATACTTAGCATTGGTTTTATCGTCAAATGGTTATTCTTTCTGTTATCAGATAGCGTGATTATTGTGTATTTATCCCTCCAGATACATATCATGAACACTTCTCTTCCTTATTTTTATATCATTTATAGCTACTAAAATTTGGAATTTGTAGTTTCACATCGTCTTCGTAGAACTGTAAGACACAAGCAGGAATAAAAATAAAAAACATGTGTTTTCATCAAGCAGTCTTCTAACCAAAAGGAGACAAAAATAATCTTTGTATATTTCTAAATAGTCCTTGTGGAGCCATATACTTTTACTACGTGCTATATATTGTATAGTTTCTTCCTCTGTTATGACATCTCTGATTACTTAAAAAAAAAAAACTTTCAAAAACGTTAAGGCACAAACCTTTGTATGGAGTACTTTTAGTATGCTTTTTATTCTGACAAGATTAATAATTATCCTATAAGCATGACACAGTGTTTTAAAATGTTGTTTCTGCTCTGAGTTAGCATTGTGCATATGGGTATAAACGTGGAAAGAAAGGTTATTTCACAGCAGAGAAATGTATATTTAAACAACTTGTGATAAAACGGTAAAACTGTTTTCTCCTTTTTAAGGAACAGCGTAGGGGGTTTTTTCCCCTCATAGTTATTCTGAATTTTAAATATCTGCAGTGAGTTTCAGAAGGGCACTGGGTGTTTGTAATGAAAACATGAACAACTGAAATTAATAGGAGATAACTGGGGGAAGCATAGCAAATGTCCCAGGGCTTCGGACAGAAGTGACCAAAAACAAACCTGCTGTGAGGTGGGTGACAAGTGCATACCCTGCCCATCACCAACATCCTGCCTTCTTCTGTGGCACTTGTCACTAGCTCCTGGTGGGAACCACATTAGGGACTAACCAGACTCTTGCTGTCCTTTAACAAGGCCGCTCCTAAGTGCTTGCACTCCCCGTGACAGCCTGAGTCTTCCCCAGAACGTGCAACTGCCCTTTTCACTAAGCCCAAACGCATCCACCACTTTCCATCGGTGCAAAGACACGTCTTTTTGCCCAACTGTTCAAAACGCCCAGTCATACGTTATCCTACATATCACACGTAGCAACGGCAGTAACTGCTGGCCTGGTTCGCCAGAGCCAAACAGGTAGGATCTAACCCTTAAGTGGCTTAGGTGAAACGACAAAGTCAATGTGGTGCTCAGACCCAACTCCACCCACATCACATGAAAGCAAAAATCATCCCTCTGTCGATATTAAAGTCCAATGGAGATACACCAGGGAGTGGGCTGAGGGTCAGATCCTGCTCGTTTCAATGAGACGAAACTCCAGGTGAACGAAACTCCTGTCCAATGAACGGGACAAGCAGGTTTTGCCCCATCTTGAGTAGCACAAGATTTGGCTTCCAGAGGCTGAGCTGTACCTACTCATTGAAACAGAGCAGTGAAACATGGGAGTCAGCAGACCTTGTACTAAGGAGAGGACCAAGGGCTAAGGCTACGCTTTCTCCTCACTAAAACCAGCGGCAAGGCAGGTGGTGGCACCACAATTTGCTCCTGAGCCTTAGTGCTGGGATCCAACCCTGCTACACTCTCTACGAACTTCCCTTGCAGGAGTGGTTTTTAAATAATGCAATTCCAAGTGCTGGAGGGCTCACTTTTTTACAATACCAAGCTGAATCTTATCAACTCCCACTCTAAATTTAAAATATGATTGCATTACTTGGCTTCACACTTTTTAAAAGGGTCCCGTTGTGGTGTGGTTTCACGAGGTATGAAAGCCCATGCAGGTATTATGGGCTGTATCAGTTCATTTCATCTCATTAATCAGCTACTTTAAAATGTTTTCCTTGCAGGGCAGTGGAAAAATAAAATAAATGTTCTTTTTTTATCTTTTCTCAAATTAAATTCATATTCCATAATGATCATATTTCATGTGCAAAATAACAAAATACACGTACATACCTGGCTTCCCTTCTTTAGTGAATCGCTTCATTTGTAAAACGTTGCATGTGAAATTGGAGCCTAAAATGAATTACTTGTTTTTTCTCGATATGAAACCTTGTTTAAGTTCACAGCAATTTTAAATATGATACATTTAAAATATTAATACTTCCCATATATTATTCACTGACTTTCAGGTTTCATCTCAAGTTAGTGGCACTTCATATTTCAAAGGAAGAAGTGTTTCTTTTTTTCAGTACTAATGTTCTATTAATTCACTTTGTAATATCATTCTGATTCAGACAAATGAAATTGCACTAAATTGCTTATGCCAAGAATCATGCTGAAGTTGTTAGCATTATATAAAATTCCATATTCCATTACTATTTTATAAGTTTTTTATCTTAGTGGCATCTTTTTAAGGCATAATTCATAGCCCTGTTTAGTTAGTTCGAGAAGGACAAATCTATGCACAAATATTTTTATCCTGAGCTGGGGTGTGTGAGGATATTTACAGTCAAGTCTGTAACTCCAGTGACTTTTGCAAGGCACCAGATGTAAACTCTTCGTGAACTACATTAACAGCTTTTCCTTTATGAACATTTTTTATTTTGGGTAGTTTTCCCCTTCCAGCTTATATTTCATCACACACGTGTATAAACACGCACGTACGCGCCCATATCCATTTGAGAAAAATAAATCAATGTGCGTGTAGAAATACTCAGAATGCCTCATATGCATATTACGCAACATATGCCATTCATGTAATCGTTATATATATAAATAAAATTCATTTTATAGATACGAATAAAATATGTGAAGGAAGTCCTTAAAGGACCTATAAAGGCCTGAATGTAGCCGGATTCTTCACCATATCCAAAGAACTGAAAGAACCATGGATATAAACCAGAATTTTTTTTATATGACCATGTATCTTTTATAATCTTTCCATAAAGTCCACATGGCTGGGTAACTATTTCCAGAGGTGTGGGTGGAAGTTATACCTGGACAGGCTGAAAACCTTTAATGAGTAAAGCAGCACCTAACCCTACGAAATACCTTTCAGAAGTGAAAGAATTACAAAGCGCTGGAGCAGGAGTAGCAAACAGCAGTAAAATCACCTATAAATAGCTGTAAGGAGCTATAAATATTCCTCAGTATTTGTATAGTCGACTTTCTCTGACTGTAATCAAAATCAGACATTCAGGAGCTAGAAATCCAACCCCGAGGAATGCAGATTGATACGTTTATAGGAATATATAGTCTGCTCCTTAAACTTTAAGTTTGCAACATTGTTGATAATACATGTTCCTTTTTTTGACACCTGGTATTTGCTCCTTTTGCAATTTACAACAACAACAAAAAAAAAAAAACAGATTTTTTTTTTCTTTACATTTGATCCAACCCTTTCGCAAAAATAAATTGCAAAATAACTGCTGCAAATCCCTGTCACTTGTGAACACACTGAGAAGAAGCGAATACAGGAGAGTCTCCTCCTCAGAAGCAGAAATGAATGCCCTGTCCCTGCATGGTCCTCAAACGCCAGGATTTTGAAATATGAATTAGACCCTCAAATGCAAATTTACCTCGGGGCGGAGGGAGAAGAGGAGGGAGGGGGGGAAAAAAAAATCAGAGAGACATACCAAGTCAAACGCTCCTTTTTCTGCCTATCTCGTCCGCACCGGTAAAATAGGGCTAAACAAAACAAGTGCACATCAAGATAGAGCCAATTAAGGACCAGAGAGCGGGGAGGGGAGGGTGGGGAGGAAGGCACCTCGCTGAACACATGGGGAGTGGGAGCGCAGGATCCCACCAGACCTACCTTCTGAGTGTTCAAAGGAAGACAACTGGGGTAAATTGGAACCAGCTTTGATTTTTGTCATCCGGTTGCCCCCGGGATGCGGAGCGGGGAGGGGGGGGAGAGAAGGGTCGGTCTGGGAGGGAGC
>WEIS01019507.1:0-23063 GCA_013389965.1 Todus mexicanus | reverse complement strand
GAAGAGGAGGAGGCGGCGGCAGCAGCAGTAGCAGCGGTCGGTGCGCGGCGGGACAAAGCGCTGTGCGCAGGTAGGAGCCGGCCCGGGCCTGGCTGCGGGGCGGGCCTGGCTGCGGGCGGGCTTCNCTGCTCTGGGGGTGTTCTCCTCTGGGGGTTTCTCTGGGAGGTTCTCCGAAGGGTTCTTCTCCGAGGGGTTCTCCTCTGGAAGGTTCTTCTCTGGAGGGTTCTCCTCTAGGGGGTTCTACTCTGAAGGGTTCTCCTCTGGGGGTTTCTCCACTGGGGGTACTTCCCCGAGGGTTTCTTCTCCAGGGGGTTCTCCTCTAGGAGGGTTCTCCGCTACGGGGATTCTGCTCTGAAGGGTTCTCCTCTGGGGGATTCTNGCCCGGCCATGGAGCCGGCGGGGCGGCCGAGCGGGGACATCCTGAGGCGGAACCCGCAGCAGGACTTCGAGCTGATCCAGAGGGTCGGAAGCGGCACCTACGGCGATGTCTACAAGGTGAGCGAGGCAGCTCTGCCCTGNCAAAATTCATCCCTAAACCGTGTCCCCCCTCACAACCTGGCCCAGCTCAGGGTATGCGAGGAACTGAGAGGCTCCTGGAAAACCCTGGGCATCCCTAACAAAGCGTGAGGTTTCCCTCCCCGTCTGATATTTTTGTTCGGAAGGCTCGTTGTGTTCTGCTTGCGGCGTTGGAAGGCGCTAAGACCACCTCTGTCCTAGCGGTCCCCTCGCAGGTTGGAATGGGTGGGAATCGCGGGTGATGCTTTCCGTGTTACGGCTTAAAACAGGCGGAGGAGATCTATATTTGCTCTACCTGTTTCCAGAATGTATCGGTTAAAGCACCTGATTAAGAGGGTGTGAGTTTATCCCCGAGGTTAAGAATAGCACGCGAAAGGCAGAAGCAGATTAAAGCCCTTCGGAAGCTGGAACGGAGTTTACGGTTCACGGTAGAGTTACCGCTCGCAGATCCGGTAGATGCTCTCAAAACGGCGCGTGCTGGTTGCTCACACCACTAGAACCACAGCTGTGGGAAACAAGAAGGTGTAGGCGTGGTGTGTTCCTCTCCAGGTGCTTTTCTGCGAGGTGCCAGCCCCTTCCCCAAGCATCAGGGATGCTCAGCAGCTTTCAAGCTTGGGTTGCTTATAAAGAAAGCCCTAAAATTCTCGGCCTGCGCCTGGCGATCTGTGTTTCCAGCGGTGTGATGTTTTACTTCGCGATGCTGTCGAGTGTGTTTAAAATAGACCTGACACAACCGACCGTACAAGAAAAGGTGTGTTCCTCTGCCACATGAAAGGCAGCGGTAATTGCTTGTGCTGGGGGAGGGCTCTTCCCTCGTGTTCAAATTGAAGTTTTATAGATGGATCTTGTTCCCACCACCCCTTTGAAATGGTTGCTTGTGGCCTCGGGGAGTTACTTTTAAAAGTGCGTATTTACCTTCCTCTTTAATTCTTTATTTCTCCTAGAGCGCTGTGCACAGATCAGACAATTTCTTTGCTAGGGAACCGAGCACTGAATCCTTTAAAAAGGACATTTCAGGTTTCATAAACCCAAAACTCGGCATACCTGGAGCTTTGGCTGGGTTTGCCTGCGTGCAGCGCAAGGCAGCACGGCGAGAAAGAACGAGTCATCTTGCAGAGAAGCACTTTTGTGTCATCTCTTTGAGGAAAAAGAAATATTCTGCTCCTCATTATCCTGGTAATTAGTGGAGAGCTGTGCTGACATGTCGTAGGGCTTCCGGTTCCGGAGCTGGTTTGAATGCATGGCCCTGCTCTGTGCCATGTAAACATATCCCCTTTAAAAAAAAAACACAACACAGTGAAAAAAAAAAAGCCACAGCCCTCCCTTTCTCCCCCCTCCATTCTTTGGCTTGTGAAAAATGTGCCTCCTATTCCTGAAATGGTTTCAGATAGGAATAAACCGGAGTGCAACCTGGCAAACTGAAATCAAAGTCTCTGGCAGGCTTTTCAGACGCTGTTACGAGTCCAAACCGAGTATAAAGTTAATGAGTTTAAAGGAGTTCGAGAGCCTACGTTTGTTTCTAGGTCATTGGTCCGCTCTTTGTTTTTATAAAGCCCTGCAACAGGGAGGAACTCTGTCAAGGGAATACTCAATCAGATGGCACCGGCTGTTATGACAAATATGCAAAGCAAGCTTATTTTTTTAAAGTCCTTGATGTTAATTTTAAAAGTGACTGAGGGAAACCTTTTTTTTTTTTCTTGAAGGACTTAAGGTATAAACATTGTGCTTTTATTATTTCTTAGTCTCAGCGCAGATGGCACGTCTTGTGCTGGCTGAGGGTTGTCAGTGGTGTTTATAAAACGTATTTCTTGGTGAATATCTGCCCTTTGTTATGTTGCAGAGCTCGGGCAAGGTTTGCTAGAGAGCGCTCTTAAATTAAAATGGAATTTTCCTCTCACCTCTTGAAGTGGTTTCTCTGCTCCATCGCTACTCGTGAGTCACCAGCGTCTCCGGCCCAGTTGTTTTTAGGATGTTTAACTGAGGCAGCCCGTTCTGATTGTGGGAGATCTGCCTCTTTCCTCAGATGCTTTTTGGTGCTGGTGGTTCATGCCTCAAATTCTTCTTGGGGCATTTGGTCGTTTTCAGAGTAATTGGCTCTCTTTTGGATGTTGAAGGCGGAGGTTAGGCAAATATTTGTCTTCGCTATTAGGTTACAGGAGAATATTTAAGGCCTTTCTAAAAATCTTCTACCCACATTGCATTTCATTACTGCTATGGCAGCTTAAAACTGAAATGTGTTTTCCTAGCGTGTGTGGCTTCTTTTTTCCTCTCTCGTCTGTCACATGGCACACAATGGTTGATTGTAGAGTTGCTCGTAACTGCGGGGTTGTTGATGTTGGTTTAATTATTTTTTTTCCCCAAAAAACCCTGTATTTCAGGGTGGCGGTGAAACCACCCATAAATAAACCATTTTCTTATCTGTTCACAGCGTGTGTAAGTAGATCCAAATTTGGGTTTACCAGTTTGGGAGGTACAATTTCCACCGCAATCCTCGCGTTTTAAGTTGTCTCACCCGTGTCGGGAAAGCTTTTCTTTTCTTTTTAATAGAGGCTATTACCGTTAAGCCGACTTAATCCATCGGAGTAATTTCTCTCTCAAAGCATCGTATCAAGCTATCTTACGTCGCTGACTGCTGAAAGAGGCTGTAATAACGAAGATCGGGACTTCATAATAAACTAGCAGCATGTTTTTGTGCCCACTCTCTGTCAGATGATCACCGTCCTCAGCATCGTACCCCTTAACGCTGCAGAGGTGAGGTCTGCAAGAGTGAGGTTTTAATTTGGCTTTCCTAACAAGATTTGTTTGTCCTCCTCGGTCATGCAGGTGAAAATCTCAAAGTGGTATTTAAAAACCATCGGAGTTTGTTCACGTATCTGCACGGTCGTGCTTGAAACAGACCTTCGTGCGTGTGGTTAATGCAGAAACATCCAACTGACCAGGGTCTTAGAGCAGAACGTTGAAAAAAGCCGCTAGAAACTGTAAATGGGATTGAATTTCCAGCACTAGGGAGTTTACTCATCGCAGGTAACCTCCCGTAGCGTGGTTAGATGTTTCCCAGGATGGGTTTTCAGGCCAGCGTGACCTGTCGGTGAACCTGCAGCTCTTCAGTAGGGCCTTGTAATCTCATTTGTGTAAGATCAGTTTTCATAACAAGTTCACATCGTCAGCTCGGTAAGCACGTGTGCCTGCGGTCCGGGATCTTTACCTAGTCCTCGGGCTAGTGTAAGACAGGCCTGTTTCGGGGAGCTTGTGGGATTCGGTCGCATCAGAACGTCAAGTCATTAGGTTATTTCTATTTGTAGATGTTGGTGTCCTGAAGGGACTCGGAAAACAAGCACTGTATTAGGGCGATTATTTACTTTAGCAGCATCTTTGCTGGGATTTCCTGCACGGACTTCTTATTCGAGTGTTTATTAATGACTCGGAATAGGTTTGGCGGAGGAATTTAGGAGAAATAATACCCTGTGTGGTGGTGAGAAGTGCGGGGTCACTACTCCTTGCGCGTAAAAAGGGGTTTAAAGTCTTCTGCAACGTTTGAGTGCCTTCACCACCAACCTCTTGCCTCTGCTGGGGAACAAAAGACTTGTACTCGTTACAACCTCCTCTGTCTCCTTCTCCCCCAGCTACACAGGGCTTGGCTTTTAGTGGATTTTGATGCGAGCGCCCCAAACAGAGTTTTAACTAATCCTGGAGTTTGGAGAAAGGGGAACAAAAGGATGGTTTATGTTGACTGGTTTTTTTGGTTTTTTTTTTACAATGCTCTTGTTTGGCAGCTGGGCTGAAAGATCCGGTATTTGCTCAGCCCAGCACCCTCTGCAGGCTGCTTCTGTGGGATGAATAGCTCCATGTCTGGCCTCCCCGAGAGGCGATGATCAAATATGATCTTGTGCAGCAAATTCTAAAGCCGGCTTGTTTGGGGTTTTTCCAGGCAGGGTTGTGAACAGCGCTTCAGAAGCTTTCATGAAAATTAAGCACAGGGGGAGAGAAATGCACCAAAATAAGAGCAGAAAGTGTCTGTAAACAAGAAGTTTCATTGCTTCTTGAGTCACCTGCTCAGCCTCTCTTACTCTTTAGGGATTTATTATTTTACCTTTTTAATCTCCTGCACTAGGTAAAGGCATTAACTTGGAAGAGCCCTGTACTGGTTTGCCACTGATGGCTGCTGCAGGAAAAGAGTGAGCAATGAAATTGGATTGTGGCAGACAGAGACACTCTTGCTCAAGTACTGTTTAAAAATAATTATGTATTTTTTTAAAAGGTTGCCGTAAAAGTGGGGCTCTGTCCAGTCTGAGTCAGGTTTCAGCCCTGCTTGAGTGGTCAGTGCCTTATTCCCGCCCAGAGCTCTGGAGTGTAATATTTTGTGTGTTTAAGAGCGTTTGAGACCAGGCTGGATGAGGCTCTGAGCAACCTGCTCTTGTGGGAGGTGTCCCTGCCCATGGCAGGGGGGTTGGAACAAGATATCTTGAAGGTCCCTTCCAACCCAAACCTTTCTGTGGTTCTGCGACAACTCCTGGTACAGTCAAAGGCTGTCGAGAGCCTGTGTTTGATATTTTTAAAATCATTCATAATGTCAGTTGGCTTTCACAGGAGTTGAGAACTTTCTGGTTAAAATGTTCAATGACTTGAAGTCAGCAGGCTGAGAATGGAGCATGAAGGCCTTGTTTTAATACCAGAGCACAGTTTGTGTCTGATAGTTTTTAATCACATACTCCCAACCTCATATGACTCTGTTTAGGCAGCTGCAGACCAATTGGTTTGGCCACCCCGACTCAGCGCTTCTGTCCCTGGTGAATATACATTGTTTACACCTATAAATTACCATAAAACATCTGTCCCATTGGGGATTCCACTCTTTTTTTCCAGCCTGAACCCTGCGTACTCTTGGTTTTCCGTACGAAGGGTGTTTAGAATGGGATTGAACCAACACTGTTGAGTTTCTTCTTGTTACAGGGGAGTTTCTCTCCTGGGAGGTTGCACACTCTTCTTTTTAGGATGCAGTCAGTAGGAGAGATGGATAGGTATAGGCATAGGTATAGATATAGGTATAGATAGCCAAGATCTAAGATGCTCAGTGGTTTATTGACACCCTCTGTTAGGATATCCAGGCGTTAATAAGGTTGTAATCTTTGAAACTTTTCCTTATTAAGCATTTAGTCTTTGTCATGGAACGTTCAAAGCTGGTTTGGCTTTAAATATTACCTCCTGTTGCTCATGTTTACTGTTAATGGTAGGTTATGTGGTGGGAATAGAGTATTTCTCCCTGTCTCTTACTTTCAGTAGTCTCCGAAATCTTAAAAATAGGATCTGATTTCTTTTCCAGTTCTGTTGAAGAGAGTTGTCCCCCAGGTTGGGTCCTCAGAGGAGCCAAAGAGCGGCAGCAACTTCTCAGTGTGCTTTCACCAACTAGGACAAGGGCTGTACCCAGCGTCTGTTAAGGCAAGGAGGAACAGAGAGTCTGTTCTGTTGAGTTTCGTGTCCTGCTGGTTCCAGCCTTGTCTTCAGCTGGGGTATTGCTGTCAAGTACTCGTCCTTCAGGAGCCCTTCTGCCGGGTTGATGATTTTGTTATTCCTCCTTTATTTGTGGTACAACCAGTGAGGGAGGCTGAGGCAACCGGCAGACTTGCAGAGGAAGGGGTTCATCAGCGTGTGTTCTTTTGTTCCCTGCGTGTTGCAAACATTTTTGGAGACCAGCCTCAAACACCAGAGGTGCTTTATATGAGCTGTACCTTCTCTGCCTTCCGCCCCAGAGCTCCGTTTCGACGCGAGATATCCATTCAGGGGAAGGGAATAGTGGCGTTCATGAAATCTCTGAGAAGAAGGAACAGATGAAAGATCAGAACATTTGCATACCAGTATCTACTTCATCTTTGCCTCCAGTAGATGCAGTGGTCATTTTCATTGCCAGTGCGTTTGGATAACTTAGAATGCATCCAAGATTTATAGCATGAGGTGTCTGAATGAGCCCCAGTTCCATCAGCAGAGGTGCGTGATAGAAATACGCAGGTCATCCACGCCAGGGACAGCAGCTCTTCCTGTTAGCAAGGCCCGAATGAAGTTTGCCAGCGCGTTTCGCTGACACCAGCAACTGTCCATCCGCTCTGCAGCTGGAAAAACAAATATGCTTGCTACCTTTATTCGCCTTTGGCACCTGGCTGCTCGGTTGTGGCTGTGAATGAAAAGGAGAGGCGGCGTTGACCCAAGGTGATTCCAGTGGAGAACGAGGCAGAACAGGTAGATCTCCATGAAAGTTGTTGTTCCGCTCGAGGCTGCCTCGATACCTTGCAGTTTAGATTGCCAAGACTTTCTCACACTTTGCCGTTTTGTGAGGGTTTCAGATTTTGTATTTCTTCAAGAAGTGACAATAGTTCCTTCCCAGTGTCTGAAGGATTCCTAGCAGTAAGAGCACTCAACAAGACTTGATGGGTACAGCAGCCTTTGATTTGTGATTTAGGACAGTTTTGGTGATCCTGAGTGCATTCTGGGCTTCCAATAAAAAGTTGATGAGAGGGGCAGGGTATTTTGTCCCTGACTTTGCATTTGTAGTCTGTTAAAGGAGATACTACCTTGACTTCAATGGGAGTAGGTAAATAAAGCAGATCTGACACCGATAGGAGCTGAAAACCAGCAGAAGACAATTTATTGCACCAGAGCTTCCCCAAGTCTCCTTGCAGAGCCTACCTATGGAGCAGGAATTGCAGAGAATTTATCTGAGCTTCCCATTTGACCTCGCTGAGTAGAGTCACCTTTCAGACACTAATTGTAACGAAAGAGTCTCCGTTAGGTACCACCACGTTGTTCTCCAGGCTGCCGAGAACATGTTTGCACAGGCAGGACCACACAACGTTATTTGCCGTGCGTCTCCCACTCCTTTTCCCTTTCCTCATTAAGGGAACCTGTTCGAGAGCAGCTCGTCTGAAAATTTGGGAGTCCCTTCTGTTTATCAGAATAGCAGAGCGGCTCCGCGGAGAGTGAAACACCTCCTAGCTCCGTTCTCACCTAACCGGCTCTGCGCAATCACTGTCTTCATCTGTTGGATAATATTTAGCCTCTTGGCGTCGTTTTGAGCCCCAGATCTGCCCTCTCATGTGTTCCCCCTGCAGCTGCCCTGCAGGAAATGTCTCCGTCACGTGAAGGTCGGCGCTGCGGGAGCTCCTCGCCTGTGGAGGCTGCGTAAACCGCTCTTCCTTCCTAGATTGTTCAGGGGGAAATTGCAGTGTTTTGTACACAGAGGCTTCCATTCTGCTCTTCAGCTTTCTAAGTTCCTTCAGCCGAGCGTTAGAATAATAAATTTTATCGGGCACGGTGGAGAGTGTCTGCAGGGACCTTCTCAACTGCTCAAGGAGCCAAAGCTTGCCTTCCCCCAGAGCAGATGGAAAAACACCGTGCCAAGAAGCCGCAGCCTGAGCGTGTCTCTGAAACTCTAACGCTCTTTTGGTGAAAATAGTACACAGGAGAGTGAGCGAAGAAATTGCATCCTGGCCTCTTCTTCAGCCAGGACCACAGGTCAGGGACAAATCTGTTTTGGGGGAAAGGGCTAACATCTTATCTCTGAGTTGGCAACCACTAGCAGAGCCATCAGACACAGGCCAGCATGTTTGTCTCTGCTGTGTCAAGAGGTAGTCGAATTATGGGACTAGTGCATTTAGCATCGCAGGTATCTCAAAATTGCTCACTTTTGAGATCGCTGGGATGCTCAGGTACGGTTTGAGCAGACACCGGTCTGTGCATCGTGTAAAATATCTGGAATTCGTTGCAGCAGAGGGAGAATTAAGAAGTGCCAAGGAGCCTCTTCCAGTGCTTTCTGCTAGTCCGTTACCCTTTGTGTTGCTGGATGTGTTTCTACTCACTTCTCTGCTCCTGAAGACAGTAAAAAGGTCACATAAGATGCAATCAAGGATACCCCTCAGAGCTTGGAGCTGGTCCTGGTGGCCAGAACTGCTGCATTTCCCGAACTGATCTGTCAAAATGGCATCTTTAATACTGTGGTTGATATTTAGGCATGTTGAGATTATTCTTCTCCCAAGTCTATTTTTTGCGTGTTCCTCATGAATGTAGCGTACAGAAGGTTCATGTTTTCATAGAGCTGAAGAAGATTTGACTGGACGTTTCCAGAAAGCTGAATGAAACATATTTTCAGGTTAGTGTGAGCAGCTGCGTTTGCGGCCTGTTGAAATGTGAATTTTGAGAGATTCCAGAAAGGCAGGTGCTGTTTCACTTCACAGAGTGAAGAGGTTCTTGCAGGGGAGCTCTGTTGGCTTATTGGTAAGAAATGGCTCTTGAGCTTTCTTTGTGTAGCTCTTTTCAGTGCAGCATTAAAGAAGGGCTGTCCAGAGAAGGGCAATGGCACTGGGGAAGGGTCTGGAGCAGGAGGCTGGGGAGGAGCGGCTGAGGGACCTGGGGGTGTTGAGCCTGGAGCAAAGGAGGCTCAGGGGAGACCTTCTGGCTCTGCACAACTCCCTCAAGGTCATTCAGGAGCTTGGAGCCAGGGGGGGTCGGGCTCTGCTGCCAAGGAACAAGCGCCAGGACAAGAGGACCCGGCCTCAAGTTGCCCCAGCCAGGGGAGGCTGAGGTTGGAGCTGAGGAACAATTTCTTCCCCACAAGGGTTATTAAGCAGTGGAATAGGCTGCCCAGGAAGGTAGTGGAGTCCCCATCCTTGGAGTTCTTTAAAAGACATATAGATGAGGTGCTGAGGGATACGGTTTAGCGGTGGGTTTGCCAGTATTGGGTTAATGGTTAGACTCGATGATCTCGAAGGTCTTTTCCAACCAAAACAATTGTATGATTCAAAGCATCATTTCTTCTTACATTTTATGTGATGGTGCCCTGTGTTTGTTCTGTTCTGAGCTCTGTGTGTGGCTGTTCGCTGGTTGCTGCTCTTGAAGCAATATAGAATAGTGTGACATTTGCCATAATTTGCTGTTTAATATACAGATACACAAGATGATAGTTGAATTGTAATCATCAGCAGCCTCCCAAAGATGTTTGGGAGATTGAGTCGTTCATCTTAAGGGAAGAGAAGCCGTGAAGTCTCTTGCCCAGACACGGAAATGTAAACACGGGAGGTAGAAAAGAGTGAAGGTGGGGCTGGACCATCTTTTATAGATGTGCTTTGCCTTGATAAAACTTAGAGGATTACAATTTGATGGGAAGCGGTGCCCAGTGAGTGTTTGCTGCTCCCCGGTGACTAACAGCTTCAGGTATTTGTGTCGTATTTACGAGGGGTTTGAAAACAGCAGCAGCTGAAATTGCGCTTCTGCTGCACTTGATCTACAGCAGGATAAAGGAGAGGATTTGACAGATCGCATCACAGTTGTATTGTCTGTCAGAGGGAGTGTCTTAATTTAAATATAATGATAGATTCTCTTACCAGCTGTGATCTCTTTCATTTAAACCTGGTTTTGTGAAGGAAGCGTTGCCAGTTTAATTGTCCCCTTCCCTGAAGGGGATGATTTGTGTTGCAGGGGAGGATAATCATACGATACCCGAAGGGAGAGAACTGAGCCGGCTCAGCCACATGGCCATCACTTGTATAGCATTAGCAGCTCACGAGAGGTGAGGGTTTCTGAGGCTGGACAGAGTGGACCTGCATGATCAAAGTACCATCACCAGCACCATGTTGAGGAGGACTAGGACTCTGGGTCAGTAATCACAGAGGATAAGGAGTTTCTGATCGTGCTGTTTTAGTTTGCCGTGCACATCTGCATTTAAATGTAAAGCGCTGTTTGAGTTCTGATCCTCTGCTTCTTGGTTAAGTGTGAAGAGGCACGAGTGACTTCTTGATTAGCAGAGTGCCTTGAAAACTTTGACGGAACAGTTCCTGTCTAGAGAGGTTGGCTTTAGATTGGGCTCACGATACCGAACTGCGGACAAAGGGAGGTGAGCAGTGGCCCCGAGGATGGGTAGGGAGATCTTGGGAATGCTTTATGATCTGCCATTGCTTCAGCAGTCACAGCTGACTGCCTTTTCAGGGTAGATTAACATAATTTTTTCCTCTTTCTCATCCTGTGGGTGTTGAGGTCTGTCTAAATCCTACAGTGGGATGTCTCGAGTACGGACTGGCTGTGCTGGCTCAAGCAGCTTCTGTAGGAGTGGAGGAGGAGGAGGACAGGCAGGCTGTGGCTTTTCTCCATGAAAGCATGACATGATGCAATTCTGAAAGACGGGAAGCAGTTGTTGCCTTTGTTTCTTACAGCCTTGGTGTTTCTTCCCCACTGTCAAGGGTTGCCCAGGCGTGTCCCAGGCTGCCCAGGGCAGGGGTGGAGTCCCCCTGATCCCTGGAGGGGTTTCCAAGCCGTGGGGATGTGGTGCTGATGAGGGACACGGGGCAGTGGTGCCCTGGCAGTGCTGGGGGAACGGTTGGACTTAATGATCTTTGAGGTCTTTTCCACCCTAAATGATTCTGCGATTCTATGACTTCAAGCTAAGAGGAAATCTTGTGTGTTTTACTTTCTAGGGCAGAGGGTACTTGCGAGCTGAGGGGTAGTTTTGGGCTCAGGGAAGCAGCCAGGCTGCGCGGAGTTCCTTGGGCTCGCTATCATGATTTCCTCTGGCTTTCTCAAACACATTCCTTAGTGGTGTCTGGCTCAGGAAGGCTGATCCATGGAAAATGCACCCAGCTGCTGAAGGGAGAGGATTGCAGTTCCTGGGGGTGGGAACTGTCGTTTTTTGCAGAGTCCTGGAGAGAATTGTCAGGCTGAGCAGCTTCCTGGGATGGAGGGACATTGCCTAAACAGCCTCAGGGTCCACCCAGCATCCAGCAAAGGTTTAAAAGCATTTACAAACAAAGAGAAATAAGGCAAGATGGAAAATGCTCTCAAGCACATGAAAATTTAAAAATCTTTCTTTAAAATTCCAGTTAAATCATCAAGGGTAATTTACTGTGATGTTATAATTTCTGTAGCGTGTCTATTATTTGAGCAGTGTGGGTTTGGTCCGTGTTTTAAAGAAAATTGAACCAGTGAGTGAGGAAGTCACTGGCCGAGTGACGGATGACATCTGTAATGCACTGGCAGCATATTTCCTCTCTTTACTTTATACTTACAGGGGCAAACCAATGCTTCATCTTAGGACAGAAGAAAAATCTCCTTGCTCCTATTTTAAACTCTTTTTTTTCTTTTGACTTCTTTGGTTTACCCAGGTGCTTTTTTTTATTAATTCTTTCTTTTCTGGTCACTGTTTTATTTAACAATAACAACAACAAAGAGCAAAACACCCAGGCCTGTTTTCTTTACGAAGACATCTTCATGGCCTGTTCTTTTTAGTTTTGTAACTGTGAGTTCGTCTCTGAGGAACTGAAATTTTAAGGAGGTAGTTACTGAGAGCAGCTTTTGGAATACGATTTTTCTCCTTCAAAATCTGTATTTTTCACCTGCACCTCTGTGGGTTCAATCAAATAAAATACAGTAAGGAAAAGTAGTGGATCTCGATTTGTAGCCCAGGTTTTGGAGGCTTAGGTACCACGGAAGAGCCTGAGTGTGATGGGAAAAGCTGGAGGGGTTTGCCCAAACACTCTGTGGTTCAAAAGGAGCTTGCACGCTTGGCTCAGTTACAACACCAGGCAGAATAGCTTCAATAAATCAAACAAAAACCCCAGCGAATTGCAGACACTTGGATATTTTATTCTGACTAATCTGAAAGTATGTCCAAAGATATTTCTGGTGATTCAGGAAGTTGCATGCAGATAGTGATGGTGCCGGAGCTGCACTCTCAGAATTGCAGTTTCTTTCTGCTCTTTCAAATGCCAGCAGAGGTTCTGCAGTTCTGCCTTTCTGAGGAGACGCATCTTATTGTGTCAGCTCACAAATGTTATCAGTATCTAAAGGGCAGGGGGCAAGAGGCTGGGGCCAGACTCTGCTCAGGGGTACCCAGCGCCAGGCCAAGGGGCAGCGGGCACCAAGTGGAAGGCAGGAGGTTGCAGCTGAGCAGGAGGAGCAACTTGTTTGGGGGGAGGGTGTTGGAGCCTGGCCCAGGCTGCCCAGAGAGGTTGTGGAGTCTCCTTGTGTGCAGAGATTCCAAGCGCGCCTGGACACTGCGATGCTGGGCCCCCTGCTCGGGGGGACCCTGCTGGAGCAGGGGGGTGGCACCAGAGCAGCTCCAGAGGGCCCTGCCAACCCCACCGTGCTGGGATTCTGTGATAAAGGGCAATCCATTGCATTTTCTGTCAGGAACTACTTGTCTCCCTATCTGGAAAGCTCGATCTTGTGTTGTGATGGGAAGGCAGAGCCCAGTGCTTTGGAGCTGAGCCATGGCTTTCCTGCAGAACTGTGACATGTTACTTAGTGGTTCTGTCCTTGCTATGTACAAATAATCCTAAATTCTTCATAGCTTCCCGGAAAAAAAAAATGTTGGTGCCTTTCTTTTACATGAAGTGGAGTTAACATTGATGCTGTCTTGTCTGGGTTTGGAGTCTGTTCTATCTGAGCAACTCCCTGATATATTTTTTCGTTGAAGAGACGTAGATACTTCTCTTCCCATATTTTGGTTGACACATCTCTTAGTTCTTTCATCTCTAAGGAATAAACAAATTCCCCTGCAGCTCATAAAATATGTAATGTTTTAATATTATTTGAATTTGTGCTCCGTATCGTCGTGGGTTTTTTCCCTGTGCCGTGGTCTGTGCATTCAACGTAGGAATAAAATATAATCATGTTACATTTATTCTTCCTATCTTCTGGTGAATAAACCCTTAGAAAATCCATCTTGGTTTGTAATTTAGTAATATGTTTGAAGGCACTTTTGTTTCCTATTTTCTTTCTCCTGTTTTACATACCCTGGCCAGTAAAGCTTTTAGGCTTCTGCTCATTTTTCAATATATTAGCAGCTTCTTGGACCATCTTTGTTTTGTAGGATCATGTGTTCAAAAATGTTCCTCAGCAAAGTGAGCTATTTCTAGTAGCTCTACAAAATAATTTAGCGCACATAGTTGTATTTTGAAAGCGTTCATTTCTGGTTTGGTTTTTGCCCGTGGTCTGCTCCAAGTGAGTGAAAATATGGGACTTTTTTTCTTTCTTTCTTTTTATTTTCCTCCCGTGGTATTTGTTTGTATCTTTTGCGCTCCATTAGTTGCTAAACAGCACTTTTGTGGTCAGGGTCTGTTTCTAGCTTCAGCTTTTGGATTCCGGAAGGATGGTGCCAAATATTTTGCGAAAGATGATCTGCCAAGAAAATTTCATAGAATAACCACCCTCTGCTTGGAAACCTATATCTTTATTTGGATTTTCTTTTTTCCCCCAAATAACTATTGTTAAGATGTGCACTGATCCTTGCTTTGTTGCTATCATTATCCTTATTGCCAGAGATCTTTGTCCTTCAGCAGTTATTGCTAGCAATGAGAATTAAATCTTTTAGTGGCTGCTGAGATCCCTAAAGCCACTTTCTTTATACAAATCCTTAGTCTGATTTTCTGCGCTGGAATAAAAGGAGTTGGCCTAACATCGTTAATAAGCTTTTAATCCCTTATTGCTTGAGTTAATTGGCCTTGAGTAAGAAAGCGTCTGAAGGCTGTGAGTGAAAGGTAGCTTCCCCTCCTCCCAATTTTCTCTGCAAGAGATATACTATCTAAATTTCCCCAACTGCCAGTGAAAAGTAAATACGTCTAAGCCTTATTTGCATTGTAGCTGTGCTCAGGGGTGCCAAGCGCCGATCTCACTGGGCTGGGGTTCAGATTTTCATGTGGAATTGGGTTAAACCCTGGTACTTTCGTGTGTTTTGGGTTCTTCTCCTTCAGTGAGGGAAACTGCAAGGGCTGTAAATGTGGGACTAGGGAGTGACAGCTGGGAGGGTTGCCTCCTGCGTTGGACTGATGAGTGTTCCTCCTCTGAAGGACAAGGAGTGGCAGCATCCATCTGGAGAGCACCCACAAAGTCAATATTTGTCTTTGTACAACAGTCAGCTGATAGCCAAAGTGATGGCTCTTCTAATAGTGCCACTGCTGTATAAACTGACACCAGGAGTTCGGAAATAAACAGGAAAATGGAGTCCTCGTCGCAAGAAGGAGATGGATCTGTGCGAGCGGGGCCAGAGGAGGCCCCAGCAATGCTGGGAGGGCTGGAACCCCTCTGCTGGGAGGCCAGGCTGGGAGAGCTGGGGGGGTTCAGCCTGGAGAAGAGAAGGCTCCGCGCAGACCTTCTGGGGGCCTTGCAGGGCTTCAAGGGGCCTGGCAGAAAGATGGGGACAGACTTTGGAGCAGGGCCTGTGGGGACGGGACAAGGGGGATGGGGTGGAACTGCCAGAGGGAGATTGAGAGTGGAGAGAAGGGAGAAGTTGTTGGTGCTGAGGGTGGGGAGAGCCTGGCCCAGGTTGCCGCGAGAGGTGGTGGCTGCCCCATCCCTGTCCCCATTGCAGGGGAGGTTGTTGGGGGCTCTAAGCAACCTGCTCTAGTTGCAGATGGCCCTGCTCTCTTGAAAGGTCCCTTCCAACCCAAACCAGTTCATGATTCTTCAGTAGTAACAGTGATATTTGTAAGAGACATTTCTCTTTTAGTGTGTTGAATCTACAAAGTCTGTGTTGGGGAAGTGGCTTTTGGAAGGCTCTGTGCCTTCTGCTGTAAAGGAGCCTGGTACCGCTCTCCAGCTCAGAACCAAGCTGGAAGGTTGCAGGGTGAGCAATTACCTCAGAGTCTTTCTGCCTCCTAAAAGAGGAGCAGCCCTGACAATTAGAAATGGTCGTTAGGTATCTTTTTCCAGAGCTGACATCTGCGTCACACGTGAGCTGCCCTGGCACACCTCGGGTGATGAACAGAGCGTTGCAGGGACTCCAAATGGGAGGGGCGGTTGTTTCTGTCTGGCACAAATCCCAGCCCGTTCAGGGAGATTTGCATTAATATTTGACAGAGTCGTCCCGCTTTTTTCTTTTTTTTTAACCTATCCTCTTTTGTTCCTCCTTCTACATTTTTAATCCATCCATGGATCTTTCCCTCGTGAAGGAGAAAAATGTGTTCAGCATCTGTTGGGGAGATGTTCTCAGCACCGAGCTGCAGGGCCTTGAGTCAGTCCCATATTCTCTAGGATTTCTTAGGATGGAGCTGGGGAGAATTTTGTCTTCAAGAGAAAAATTAGAAGTAAGATACAGGGGAACAGAGAGGGAAAACACACGGGTCATATATCACTTCTGTGAGGCTTCTGAGGGTCCTTGTAGGGTGCGCTACCTGCTACTGGGACAGGAACCAGAACGCTCGCTGCTCCGCCTAAAACTGGGAAGCAGTGGTGGGAGCTGCTCTTTTTAGCTGGAGCCCAGGCAGAGGAGCTCTGCAGTCGCTCCGTGGCCTGTACAGGTGGTGCTCCTGCTTGTCCACTGTCCTGACACCACGGTCTGGATCTGCTCTGAGAAATGCAATCCTTCTGCTCCTAGAATCATAGAATGGTTTGGGTTGGAAGGGACCTCTAAAGGTCGTCTGGTTCAAGTGAGCAGGGATATCCTCAACTAGATCAGGTTGCTCAGAGCCTGGTCTCTTACTCTGAGCAGGGGCACTGGTCAGGTGAGCATTTCAGGAGATCATGCTCAGCAGTGAGCCATCAGAACTGGCCTCTCGGCTTGCGTTGACCTTTACCTCCAAATTTTCAAGGACATTTTTGTCTCAGAGCTTTCGGAGAGTTTGGTTCCTTTTACAAAAGTTCTTTCCTAATGCAGGGGACTGCAAAAGGTGGTGCTGTCTTGTTACGAGTGGTAGCAGCAGGGGATTAACTCTTGTTGTGTTGAAGCCAGGGTTTCTGAGAAGCTTTCTGGTTATGTATTGCCTTTTTATCAATCCCCAGCACTGCAGTCTGGGTGTTGAGCTCAGCTGGTGAAGAGGTGGTGTTTCAGAAGTACAAGCCCACCCTCAGTGAATGGAAAGGGGATGTCCAGTGTTGCTGTTCTTTGTTTTAGCTGCCTGATAAATTTGCAGCTCTACTTACAAAGCGTTTTGAAAAACTGACAGAGTGATTTATGTAAATCGTAAGAGTAAGCAGAATTGTGGAGTTAGTTATGAATAACACTAGGAACTCTTATTTGAACTTCTGCATTAGCACATGATTCAAATTCTGCTACAGACCAGCAGGTCACCATCCACCAAGGTGAAAATTCTGCTCTAACACATCACTTGGGGGAGGACAGGTCAGATCAGAAGCCTAATCTTGTTTTTGTTGGATTTCTTAATATTGTCTCTTGGGTACTGAATTTTATGGATGTTTGTCTGTGTCTTCACAAAAAACCCCAAGCAAATGACGAACCCCAACCCCAACTTCTTGTTGCATTAGACTTAGCAAGGCCCTGTGAGGATTTGCTGTCCTTTGTGACCCGTCTCTGTCAAGGCTGTGGTGTAGCAGGAGACCTCAGGATTCCAGAGTTGGGCTTGAGGGTTTGTTCTTGAGGAATCAGGGACCTCATCCCAAGATTTGCAGAAATGGCTCATCTTTATGCGTGACCAGTTTTGAGCATAGGATAACAAATTGAAGCAGGGTTTCGTACAAGAATGTGGTGTGTTCCTGGGAGCATTTATATTGTATGGGAGAGGGATACCGCACCGCAAACCGAAACCCAAATCCTCATCTAGAAAAGCTCACGGCTGCTGAAGGATCTGGTGGTTGTTCCAAGCTGTGGCAGTAGCTCAATGAAGTTTTACTCCACAGATGGACTGTTTGCGATGGCGTCCTCAAGATCCCATCCCTTGAAGGTCCCCATGCCCCTGCTTTCTGGTTCATATGTGCTCAGTAGTCTTGATTTAAGTGTTCTATGTGAGGTATCTTTTTTATTCCCCTAAAGCCTGTAGTATTTTGGATTCTCTTTTTTAATCACAAGTGAAATGTCTGCTGTGCTCCCTGCGTGTAAGAAAGGAATGAGTTCCCATGGATTTAGAGCAGCCCAGGTGAGAGACATTTCTTGGGGTCACCTTAGTTGGCTTTGAGCTCTGGGCAGCGGTAGCTGTGAATTCAGAGACGTATACAGGTGGATTTAAGGATCTTCTTGATCATACTGTGAGATATGTGAAGAACAGGGCAGCATAATGGGAATTTCAAAACCTCATAGAGCAGGGTAAGAGTCATAAAGTGTAAGAGGTCAGAAAGGAGAAAGGAAATGAGAAACTCCTAACCCAGTCGCAGGAGGTCAGGGCACCTTTTGAAGGTATACGCAGTAACTGGGGAGACACAGGCAGCACTTGAGACAGCAAAACGTCGTGGTCACTGATGAGTGAAGCTTGGCAAGGGATGAATAAGATGGGGATGCATGAGAGGCTTGCCACCGGAGCTGCAATGATGATTAGATTAAATGAAGACACGGACGAACAAACAGCCCTTCTGGTGAATTGGGCTGTTGATCCAAGGCTGGAGGTCAGACGGCGACGTTGGGGCGAGGAGGGGATTACACCGTGGATATTGAAAATACTAATTTGGAGACTGTGAGAGTGATGTTGTCGCCTGAATCTTCCCCTTCTCTTCCTCAGTGTTGAAGGAGAAAGTGGCTAGACAAGGAGACTGAGCAAATAAACCTGAAATCAGGTGTCCAAGTGAAATGATTCTCCCAATTTTTGACCATCTCACATGGCTTAGTGCTGCGGACCACCTCGGGGCTGCATTGCACTCTTAAATAAAACAAAAAAATGAGCGCGTAACTGGTTCCGAAACCAGTCTTCTGTGTTATTTCTGGTCATTAGCTACAGAATGCGTCCTGCCCAAAATGTGTTGTCTAGGTGTGCGGTGGGAAGCACCGTACATAGGGATTGCCACGGGCGTGACATCACGTGAGGTTCCTCCCCTGTCTCACAGCCCAGGGGGCCAGGGGCTGCTGGGCTGCGAGCGCACGAGGCCGGCTCAGCTCCAGCTCCTCACCCCCAGCACCCCCAAGTCCTTCTCCCCAGGGCTCTCTCCAGCCCTGCACCCCCAGCCTGGGTTGGTACCGGGGGTTGTCCCAACCCAGGTGCAGCAGTCTTGTCTTCCATTAGCCTGAGATACTAGAAATAATAGAATTCAGAAGAGATCAGAAAAATTCATGATGTATGTCTTCTTTGTATAATAAATACACGTAGATGAGAACTGGCTGTGTCAATAACATAGATACATAGATACAGTGGCTCTACTTGTTAACAGGCAGGTCTGGGTTACTTGGTGCTCAGGGAGAACACCTCCCTTGGCCTCCCGTTGCTTTCTGTTAATTTTGAATTAAGAGTTAAATCTTGAGGAAATTTCAGGGCACAAGAAAGAGGAAGATGCTTCGCCTTTAAAAATATAAATAAGATGACTAGGAGGACTGCAATCTCTTAGCTTTCCTTCAGTTTCCTTCTCCAGTGAAGAATTATATCGATAAGATGAATTGATCGATCATTAACTAATTCTTCCCATCAGGGAGATGATGAAGAATGTAGATTTTTGTTAATTCCCATTTCTAGTAAAATGTGAGGTTTTGACTCGCAAAGCAGCAATGTGGATGTGGTGCGTTCCTGTCTGTGACTTCCCTGATACTACACAATCCTTTAAAAAAAAACATAGGCCATTGCAAACGATCGTCACCCATCGGAAATGAGCTGAGAATTTCTTTAACAAGCATGCCTCAAAGTGATCTGAGGAATCTTTAGTTGACGGGTTTCATTTCTAGGTGTGTTCCATGGAGAACCAGGGTTTTTTAGCCCTCGCCTTCGTGCATTTTTAACGGTGTGCCAGATAACACTAATACATTATTGATCGGGTTTTCAGCTGACAGGAAGGCGCGGAAGAGAAAAGTTCAAAAAACCAGGAATGACAGCAGGAGAGAGATGTGTGCGCTCGCGTGAATCCAAGATGAAGGAACAAAAGCCATCAGTCGCGTTTGTGGACAGGCAACGTCTCTCGGGAGGCAGTTTGGGTGATTTGCTGCATGCTTGTGATAAGACTGTCTAGACTGAAGATCTAAGACAGTTCCTGTAGCTGTGATCATCCAAACAAGGGTCAGGGAATACTCCTAGAATGGTTTGGGTGGGAAGGGACCTTTCAAGCTCATCCAGTCCAACCCTGTCCCTGCAGGGAGCAGGGCCATCTGCAACTAGAGCAGGTTGCTCAGAGCCCCCAACAACCTCCCCTGCAATGGGGACAGGGATGGGGCAGCCACCACCTCTCGGGGCAACCTGGGCCAGGCTCTCCCCACCCTCAGCACCAACAACTTCTCCCTTCTCTCCACTCTCAATCTCCCTCTGGCAGTTCCAACCCATCCCCCTTGTCCTGTCCCCACAGGCCCTGCTCCAAAGTCTGTCCCCATCTTTCTGCCAGGCCCCTTGAAGCCCTGCAAGGCCCCCAGAAGGTCTGCGCGGAGCCTTCTCTTCTCCAGGCTGAACCCCTCCAGCTCTCCCAGCCTGGCCTCCCAGCAGAGGGGTTCCACTCAGCATTTTTGCCTTTGGTGCTGGCACGGTAGGAGTTAAATTGCATGTGTGGTCCTGGTGTCATCAACTCAAGAATGTTTTCTGTTGGAAGATTAAACTGTAGGACCAGAAAACCAGTCTTAGGGCAAGTGGCTCAGATAACTTGATGTGTTTAGTTCATGAATACCAACCCCAACTTTCTGCTCTGGCAGACAAAATTCGGTGGTTGAAACCTGAAATGTCCAAGTCCATACTGCAGATTATATGTGAAAATTTACCGGTAGGATTGGATAGCAGCATAACACAATCTGGTGAAGTTTTATGGTGTGTAAGAGCTGAGAGCCAGGAATTGCAGCGATCTCCTCTAGCCTCAACCTTCGAGTCCCTGCCAAGCAGTTTGTGTACCAAAGACCTTTGGCAGGCTGTGTCCATTCCTTCAGGCTTCAGCGTCACAGTAGCAGTGGCAGTTGTTGCTTATATGGAAAAGGATATCTGTAAGGAGTACCAGAGGTGGGGTTAGATCTTCTTTGTACTTCAGAAAGGAGGCTGATCATCTGGAAATGGTGCAGGCTCCTTTATCGGCACAGCGTAGCTGCTTGGGGACAGAAGCATGAGTCGTGGAGGATCCTTAGCGTCACTTCACCAAGATAGAGCGTGCGCTTCGTGTCTCACACGAACATCCGTGCTTCAGGGTGGTATTGTCAGCTGTAACAGTACCAGAGGGGCCTTGAGCCTGTGTCTGTGCTTTGATGTATGCTCCTTCTGGACGTTGAAGGATACCACCAATCTTGCTGTGGTCTAAACCACCTCTGGTAGGAAGGTACTTTAAGAAGCGCTAAAGGTTTCCTTTGTGGTTAGCAGATAAGTATCTGTTTCTGTGGTCAGTGATTTGGTCTGGTGGATTCAGACGTTTGCCTTTGTTGTTCAGGTTCTCTTTGACTTCAGTTGAGTCGTAGTTGTGTCCTTGGTGTGCGTTTTGACACCCATCTCTTGGCTGAGCACTGCAGCACTTTGAAAGGCCAATTGCTGGGTGTTTTTTTTTCCCCTGAATGGAAAGCCTTTCCTGGTTCGGAAGCTTGACTAATTGTTGACAAAACTGAGGGATTCATCTTTCAAGTTGTTGCTTTACATGTCAAATTAAGACTTTGTTCTTGTTCATGCACAAGCGAAGAATATTTTGCTCTGTAGCAACTTCCTTCAGTTGAGTCCACTGGGGCAACTTTGCTTTGCATCCTCCTGAAGTGACTGCACAGATTGATCCACCTAATTCACTTTTTGCTTGGTTTTCTATAATCTATGTCTTAACCAGATTTCGCGTGTTCAGAAGACTCTGCATGTTTGTTAGGGTAGGAATGACCCAGTTAGGTTTAGACTCCTGTAACTTCTGGGTGATCAGCGAAAGGGGAATGCCACAGAGCCAGACTGGATCAGGTCGTGTCTCGAAAATAATAGAGTTCAGCTCTGGTGGTGGTGCCCAAGTGATTTTACTATAGTTAACCATGTTCGTGAAATCCCCTTGTAAAACTTTCTATATCTGAGGTACCTGTAATGTTCTCCTCCAGCACTGAATTCTCAGCGTGAAGTTCACAGCGTACCCAGAGAGGACAGTCCTGTAAAGGCTTATCTGGAGCTCCCTGCCCCCTTCTTCTTCTTGAGGGTTGTGGGGACCGTTTGCATCTGTCAGGGTCTGCTGGGAGGAGTTTTTCAGAGTTATGTTGTTTACAGGGAGCTGAGACTCATCTGTGCTCTACCTGCAGTGCTTGTCCTGCCCCTCCGCTTACTGGTTCTAATTTCAGAGCACACCGAAAGCTCCAGCACCATGAGAAGGGAAGTTGTAGACAGGAGGGGGATGGGCTCTTCTCTCAGGCAATTTGTGACAGAACAAGAGGGCACAGCCTGAAACTGCACCAGGGGAGGTTTAGGCTGGGCATTAGGAGGCACTTCCTCACAGAAAGGGTTATTAAACCCTGGGCTGGGCTGCCCAGGGAGGTGGTGGAGTCACCATCCCTGGAGGTGTTTAAGGCCAGCCTGGATGCCACACTTAGTGGCAGGGTTTAGCTGAGTGGTGGTGGTAGGTCCTAGGCTGGACTCG
Source organism: Todus mexicanus (assembly GCA_013389965.1). Lineage (NCBI taxonomy): Eukaryota > Metazoa > Chordata > Aves > Coraciiformes > Todidae > Todus > Todus mexicanus. Next base: position 1,151 of record WEIS01019507.1, on the reverse strand, counting down.
ATGATCCAAGAGGTCTTTTCCAGCCTTAAGCATTCTGTGATTCTGTGAGATAGGTGGTAGAGCTCTGCGCAGTCCACGTTGCAGCACAGTCCACACCAGGAGCATGGACAGCAGAAACATCACACTCTTAAAAATGGTGTTAGAGAGGCACGAACTCTCATTTGCTGGCAGGCAGCTGGGGTTTTTCAAAACCCTCAAAAGTTGCTGCCAGTAACACTTCACAGCTCCAACTAGGTTGATGCCGCGCTAATACGGAAACCGCATCATCCTCACCCAGATTGCTCTCAGCTAGTTGTAACACGCAACTTTGTAGTGATATCTTTTCACCGATTGCAAGACCGTGTGAACTGCCTTCGCAGTGTAATCAAATCTGTCTTTGCTCTCTTATTTCAGGCTAGAAATCTTCATACAGGAGAACTGGCTGCTGTGAAAATAATCAAGTTAGAGCCTGGTAAGTTTTACGTTCTCCTCTGTATTTTCGAATTGCCTGTTCATTTTTTCCATATGTTGATTTTCACACACTGTGAAGCTCCAGACAGACGAAGCGTTTGGGGTTTTTTGGAGTTCCAGTGGTTAGATGACAGGAAGCGCTGCAGGATGTCCCATTACTACGTCCTGCTCGCTGTTTCCTTGTTTGCTCTTATCTGCCTTATCAACCGTCGCATAAAAAGATGTTGCAGCTACAGCGTGTTGTTAGCACAACGAGAAGATTAAGGACAGATGGTAAACTGTGAGCTCCGAGCCAACAGGGAGCTGGTAGGCTGTGCAAGTTGGAATGGGGAAGGGGCCAGATAATGATGCTAATGGCCCATCAAAGGTGCACTGAATAAAACAGAGCCCTGGGCTATTTAGTTTCATCCTTTTTCTAGCCTGTGCTGAGGGAGGAGGACGGTTCATACTATCATTTCCTCGTGTTTTCTGCCACGCCTCCTAAAAGCAGGAGAAGCTCACTCGCTGCCCAAGAGATTTGCTGAGCTGAAGCCTAATGTGAGTCCTGCCTAGAGAGCTGAAATCAGAAATCGTGTCCTGAGTGAAAATGAGGAGAGGCGCTTTTTATCTCCTCATTCATAACTCAGTCCCACTTCTGAGGATCTCGTATTTGTTCAAAGAAGTCAAACAGGCAGCTGAAGCTGAGCCAGTGAGTGCCCAGG
>WEIS01019506.1:0-21800 GCA_013389965.1 Todus mexicanus | reverse complement strand
CTCCCTCCTCCCCGGCTCCTTCTCTCTCTGTCTCGGCACTCCGAAGAGTACAAATAACGCGGAGTGGTTTAGTCAAAACAGTCATGTGCGAGCAGCCCGGCAAACAAAAGCCTTTATTTATTTATTTAGCCGGCGCATAGATAAAGGAGGAGCCTTTGTGCACATAAATTTCACACACGCATCGAGTTAAAAAAAAAAGAAGGGAGATGCCATGCTGCTTTCCCGCGGGCTGACACCGCTTGTCTGGGAGCGCCACAGGACAGCCTGCAGGCTCATTAATAATTGCGAACGGCTCGCCATTTCCATATTTAAATTGCGAAGCAGCGTATGATTAATTAAGGAGAAGAAGGGCGGAAAAAAAAAAAAAAGAAGAAGAAGAAGAAGGAGGAGGAGGAGGAGGCGAAAGAGGAGAGGCCTTCGCTAGGCTTTGCTGGCTGGGTCCGGGCTTGGCTTCGCTTTTTGCTGCTTTTTTTTTTTTAAATTATTTTTTGCTTTAACTCCTTCTTTCCCACGGGCCCGGGGTCCGCCGGGGGCTCGCAGGGTGCTTCCCCACCCCCGGCCGCCGCCTGGGAACTCGGAGTGAATGTTAATTCTGCTGGTTTCTGTGTAGTTAAGGCGACCACGTGAGCCCCCTTTGCGAGGCTCTGAATAGCCACGAACTAATAATGAAGAGAAAATTTGCTGCGATCCGCTCGTCATTTAGCTTTTCATTCGGGGGAGGGATAAATAAACAAATAAATAAACAAATAAATAAATAATTTTTTTAAAAAAATTGTTTATCAGTTTTAGCCTGATTGTAAATTAATGTGTTTTCATACGGCGAGGTTAAAAGAAGCATTCACGAAGTTATTTCAATAAAAGAAATATCGCAATTAGAGCCCAGTAAAATGTGTAATTTAAACTCGTCTCGGTGCTCCTGACTATGAAAATATTTCACACTGAAACGCTGTGATTAACTCGCACGCAAAATCCCAGATCCTCAGACGCAAATGACGACAAGTAATAAACACGCTGTATACAGTAATCAAAATATTTAACAATAATTTATCAGAGAGTTTAAACTCCAGATTATTCTGTTTCTCCCAAGTACTTAGTTTTTCAGATCTAACTGTAACAGATGCCGGATTTTAAAAAAAAAATCCGTGTATTTATTTATTTGTTTTGTCTCAAAGGGGAAAAGATGCTATTTCTAGCTACTTAGATAGTTACCAAAATACTTTTCTTGTCAGATTTACTCAATGGAAATTGAAGCCATGAAAACCCATGCAGGGCAAACACCCTTTACCTCACCTCCCCAGTAAGGAAGGGCATGTGAGCTCTGGAGGCTACAAGCGACTTCTGGGGCTGCAGGGGGGGTGGTGGCGATCACTTGGGCGTCTACTATTTGGGTCCTTTGCTTCGAGCATCTGCTCCGCCAGGGCCCCGGAGCTCAGGGAGGCCAGGGGCGGGTGGTAGCCGAGGTGCGCTCCCGACAGATGTGATTCAGCAATCTGTGGTGATCATGGCAAACAGGGATGCTCCTGCCCCTGGCCCCTGCCCTTGCTGCCCTGGTGCCGCTCTAACCCTTCTGTTTCTTCGCAATCCTGCCCTTGCTTTCAGTCCAGTTGTTATTCTGGAATTCCATCTGTCACTGGCTGGTTATATGCCCTCACTTAACCTTCAGTTTCCTTAGTCGTAAAATTGTAGAATGGTTTGGATTGGAAGGGATCTCTAGAGGTCATCTAGTCCAAAACCCCTTGCAGTAAGCAGGGACAGCCTCACCTTGAATGTCTCCAGGGATGGGGCCTCAACTACCTCCCTGGGCAACCTGTTCCAGTGTTCCACTACCCCCATAGTAAGGAACTTTTCCCTAACATCCAGTCTAAAGCTACCCTTTTCTAATTTAAAATCATCACCCCTCATCCTTTCACTACAGGCCTTTGTAAACAGGCCCTCTCCAGCCTTCTTATAGGCTCCCTTCAGGTACTGAAGGTCACTGTTGGGTCCCCCCAAAGCCTCCTCTTCTCTAGGCTGAACAACCCCAGTTCCCTCAGCCTGTCTTTGTAGGAGAGGTGTTCCATCCTCGTAATCATTTTCATGGCCCTCCTCTGGACCTGCTCCATCAGGTCCTTGTCCTTCCCATGCTGAGGGCTCCAGAGCTGGATGCAGTACTCAAGGTGAGGTCTCACCAGAGCAGAGTGGCTCTGGATTAATAGTGGGGATCAATCCTGGATGGATAGTGCAGGACCCTGCTCTTGGTCTTGTTGAACCTCATGAGTCAGTAACACGCAGCAGAAGCAAAGGCAGATGGTTTCTGCAGGTAAGCACTTCATCTGGCTGGAGAATGTGCAAAATAGGTAAGAGTGTGCAATAAACTAAAGCTATTTTTTTGTGTGTGTGAAGCCAAGGACATACTCATTCGACTTACTTAAAGCCTTTTTTGCAGAGCATGAATTCTGGATATTACTTGGCAGGCAGCTGCCACAAGCTCTGTTGATCTGGGTATGAGTTAGGCTACTTACGTTCTATCTGCTTTGTGTGGTCAGTTTGCAACCAGTGAGGGTGCTGAGACAGCGGAACGAGTTGCCCAGGGAAGTTGTGGATGTCCCCTCCCTGGAAGTGTTTAAGACCAGGTTGGATGGAGCTTTGAGCAACCCAATCTAGTGGGAGATGTCCCTGCCCATGGCACGAGGGTTGGAACTAGATGATCTTTAAGGTCCCTTCCAACCCAAACCATTCTATGGTTTTATGATACTACGGTACCAGGTTTGTCCTGATGAGCTATAGTTGCATCATTATTATTCAGCATATTAATTAATTAATGTTCTGAGCAAGGACAGAAAGGAAAGGCTGCAAAATTCGCTTACAGGGCCCCAGTTTTAGGACCTTAGTGCCGTCTGCGAGATGCTTGGTATTAGAAAAAAATTTCCCCCATCTACATACTAATACATGCCTGAGTCCCTCAGTTTCCTCTAAAGCTTTTGGTAACTACTCCAATGACAGACATTGGGGAGAGAGCTGAAACACCAGTGGCTTGATCAGAGATGACAAATTTTTGTGTTTTCCTTCCTGCTACCAACTTTCTGTTCAAGTTTTTATTGGGTATATTCTGTTTATCTTTGTATTATGTGAACCCACCCTGGGCGATTTACCAAAATCATTCTGTAACTACCACCATCAAGAAAATTTTCATCCCCTTCACAGATCAGAATGAAGTATATTCTGCCATACAATATCAAAAGCAACTTGTTATACTCAAATGTTCTGCAGTTGAGTTGACATCTAAAAGTAAACAAACAAAAAGCATACTGAGCAAATCCTTTCTAAGGCTTATGAAGGCAGGCCAAAACTATTTAGATATGTATTTGTTTATAGAGACTATAGAATTCTTCAGAGGATATGGTCTTTTAGGTATCAAAATGTTAGTAAAAACTTGGTTTAACATGAATAGAAAGCTTGCTGTTCTCTCGTACAAAGTTTGCTAAGTGTAGTCACAAGAACAAATACCAAATATTTTGTTAAAACAAATGAAAGCTGCATCAGTGTTCTTGTATATTTACTGTCTTTCTCGTTTAAAAGAGCATGACATTGTCAGAACTAATACTAACCAAGCAGTCAGCACGCACAGATGAAACATAGACTTTAATTTCTCGTTTCTAAAATAATTTTTAGAGCATGTGGAAATATGTTTTTAAATTGACTGTGGGTATGCTGAGGGTGTTAAAACAGTTAAAGTCAGTAACAATGTTAGTATATTTTTATCACGTCTTACATACATGTTCAGTTACCAACTTCCCAGTATTACAAAGCTTATAGGAATTGGCTAGTGATTCTAAACTCAACATAGAGTCACAGAATGGTTTGAGTTGGAAGGAACCTTAAAGGTTGTTTAGTTCCAACACCCCTGCCATGAACAGGGACACCTTCCACTAGACCAGGTTGCTCAAGGCCCTGTCCAGCCCGGCCTTGAGCACTTCCAGGGAGGGGTATCCACAACTTCCCTGGGCAACCCTGTTTCAGTGTGCCACCACCCTCACAACAAAGAATTTCTTCCTAATATCTAGTCTAAATCTGCCCTCATTCAGCTTGAAACCATTACGCCTCGTCCTATCACTACGCCCCCTGATAGTAAGTCCCTCCCTGTCTTTTCTGTAGGCCTGTTTCAAATACTGGACAAGTGTGTCCCTGGAGCCTTCTCATCCATCCTGAACAACCTCAACTCTCTCTCAGTGTGTCTTCATAGGACATGCTTGCTTAAAATGATTTTTCTATGTGTTGTAGCTTAAAGGAGCAGGAGGAAGCTGCACAGTTGTATCTTACTGAATTCTAATGGAAAAAAATACTCGCTTGAAATTCTTCACTACATTACTAAATGATCCAAAAATATTATAGGTGGGGCCAGCACAACTGCCAACTGTTAGGATTGCCAGATACCTCTATTATAAGACTGCATTTTCAGTTGCTTAAAAATCTTTGCCGAAATTAAACTGTTGGGCTGAAAAGTTCCCTCACCAGGTGTGTGCCTCAGGGATAACTTATTTGAATACCTGCAGCCAAACGGCTTAGACCTTTCCAAGAACGAGCCTATCGAAGCATCAGTTGTTTGGTCCATGCTGCCAAATTACAGAGACCTTTTCTTTGAGAAGCTCCTGCCTCCCCATGTTTGGAGCAGAGATAAGGATGGGAGGAAGCCTGTTAAGGAAGTGGATTTTGCCGCTTCATTCTAACCAGGCTGCAAACGGTTGGAAACTTTGGATCACATACACTTGCTAGGGACTTGCTGAAGTTTAATAGGAAAAATTCCCAAAGATCCCACCTGCACTACATAGGCTGCTTCCTCTCACAGCTGTCCAAGTTGATGAGGTACCATGTAAACCTACCACATGCTCTGCACCAGAACAATGTAAGGTAGCCCTGCAGTGGCTGAACCAGGCTCAGTCAGAAGCATCAATCTGGGTGCTATGAAACAAACGTCTTTGGCTCTTAATAGTTCTGCTTGTATCCAGACAGCCTAGTGGAAGTTGTTTTGTTTCAGTATGGAAGAACTGAAGATATCAAACCAGAGTAGAAGAAAAAGAAGGGAGAAGGACTTCAGTAAACTGGCAGAGCCTGGCACGCTTGAGTACAGAAGGTGGGAGTAGACTCTCGGTCTGAGCAGGGAAGCTAAAACTATTTGCAAGAAGAAACTGGACTTCTTGGCTGCGAAACCAAATGGGAGCAGGTAGCACAGAGACAGTGCTAAGAAGCCAGGACATTGTCAAGAGAAAAGAGGGAATCACCAACAACTCTGTCTTGTTTTTCTACGGAGGTGCTTTAAATAGAGAACTATCTTCTTACAAATATCAGTTGGCTCAAGTAATAGGGTACTGTGGGATGGCTCGGAATACTCCACGCCTTCTGATGACTCATTTGAATGTTGGTAGTCTGCTACAAGATAAAATCTCCATTTATGCAATTTGCTTTTAAACCCCCCTAACTTGCAAAAAAATGACATGCACAAGCATGTGCATTCACACACACATACACGTGTTCAAACTAAATTAAAACAGGGGTTAATCTTGTTCAAACAGGCGTAAAGGGTATAAAATCAAACAGGAAAAAAACCCACAAACCCAGGAATAAAATATACCGTGCAGCAGCATTCCTTGTGTACAGCCCTTATTTGATATGATTCTCATTCACAGGCCTGTATTCCATCTTTTCTACCGGGTCCCAGCTTCATTAAATGGATGGAACAAGACAATGCCAATATAAGCAGCTACTCTATTTTGTATTCTCCTCACAGAACAAGGTGCAGCCCCATGTCTTATTTACTGGATGCTTCTCAAACTACCCACCGGAGCCTGAGTTACAAGGTTTTCCTGTGGCACTTCTTAATGTTTTGGTCCCTGAATGCTTCTCCACTGATTTATCTTCATGGAAATCCCATGAGCTGAAGGAGAGATACTACCCACATTTTAAAGAGTAATAATTTGGCACAAGTATCCCATCCATTCTGGGTGCCCAAACTGCGAGACGAAGAACCTGGCTTTTCAAGTTACTTGGCTTTATAATGCATATATTGGCATTGTGTGTTGAAAGCACCTTTCCCCTAGATTTCACTGGCAGTGGCAAACGCTTGCCACAGTTCACAACCAAATGAGAATCTGCCAAATACACACACCTCCTTCTTTACAAGGAAAAGTTTTAAAGCAAATCCTACCATGCGTTAAGCAGTTATGTAATGTTTCCCACTATCCCAGTTTAATAAAACTTGTTTTCTTAGCATTATAGTGTCAGAAAACAGTAAAATAAAATACGGTTTTAAAACTATTTTCTATCCTTCAATATCTTCAGTTTAAGTCAATCTTAAAATATGGGGGAGGTTTGACTCAGTAAGTTTTGAACTGTGGAGTTGGCAATACCAGTAATGCCTTAGGGGGAGGTGTAATGGGTTTCTGAGCCTTCCCTTCTATGTGTTCGAGCAGAATACAGTACGCGGGGGTTATGACTCATAGCTGCTGTAACTGATGACTGCTCAGTGGTCCACATGGACTGACTCAGGTGTCCTGAACCGAGGGCAAGTGCTTACCCTATCAAGTGACCATCAAAATATACTCGCCAGGTCAAAGTGCCATCAGCTTCCCTCGTCATTTTGCACAAAAGGAAGACTGAAAAACTGCAGAGAATGCGCATTTCTTTTATGCTGCCAGAGGTGGGAGGGTAGGTGGCCAGGGTAGCAGGGGGAAAGCCAGTGTGCTTACTGGAACATGTGTCGATATCCGAGACTGGTGTTATATTAGGTGACTATTACTCTTAAGCTTGTTCTGCATCTTCTGAATTTTCATGCTTGTTTGTTGAATAGTTTAAGTGTTTTGAAGAGTGCCTAGAGCTGAAAATCATTACTCAAAGAAACCTGTATTAACATGAACACCAACGTTAACTTTTACAGGCATCTTTAAGACACTCCAATTGCAGTACTGCTTTAACCTAGCTATGGAAGCAAAACTCCAAATGGAATAAATCCAAAAATCACAGGAACCAAGAGCTGTGAAGTTAAATGCGATGGTATTGACAAAGAAAATTGTTTGTCAAGGTGAAGATTTTGTAAGAGCTCACTGCAAAGAGATCTAACCATAAATACATTTTTCACAGCAACAGGAAACTTTGAACACCAAAAGGCAACCTGAGTCTTTGGAACAATAAGCTTCTACATCACAGCATAATGAAACTGGCAAAGACCTTGAACTGAATTGTGGTAAGATGACAGCTTCCAACAGGAGACACAATATACATTAGTGAAGCAGCAGTTGCCTGAAGATATGCTAGACATGAGTTACTCTCAAACTATGACAATAATAGGCAAAATGCTGGTAACATGGTTTCCAATGTGAGGACCAGCATCTTCTCAACACAATAATGATGACCATTTGGGGTGAAATATCCTTAGTACGATGCTATAATCTGAAGACAACCTTGCTCAGGGCAAGTTTGACCAAGGCTGAAAAATGTTATTCCAGGAGAGAAACAGTTCAAATAGTCCAAACAGAATTTGTAAAGGACTCCAGTATAATTTTGAAGGCACTCTTCTGATCCAGAGAAATGAAAATTCAGGTTCTTCCCCACAAAATATGTTTTTCATTCTTGCCTCATCTCAGGACTCTTACACAACTTCTCAAGAAATGCTCTCATAAAAAACTGTGCTGGAATCCTAGCTGACCTACATGGAAGAAATGTCCACAACTTACTCAAATGGTTGGCTGGTGTGTAAACATTTTCAATTAAAACAACAAAAAATGAACAAACAAAAGCCTCAAACTGAACCAAACCCCAAAACCTCAAACAAACAAACAAACAGGAAGGTGAAAGGAGCTCATTCATTTTCTTACAGGATGCTAGGTTACTTCTGATAAAACTTTTCATTTTTAAAAAAACCTATTTCTTTGGAAAAGGTGCAACTCACCTGCCTGCACTCTCAGAATTAGGGAAAAATTAATCTGGTAAGAGATTGAATGAAGAAAAAGTAGGAAAACTAAGAGTTAAAGCTGCTATGTTTACAATGCACACTGTTAAATTTGAAAGGTGAAAAGGCAAGTGAAGAAGTGTGTAGGAGCTGAGAAAGTACTGGAGCTTCCTTCTTAATGTGGTTCCCAAACACTCAACTGTGGTTTATACTCTGAATAAAAATTATATTATTCTTATCTAAGCATCTAAGAGCAGCATTCACATTTCTGGAACAAGCCATATCTTCCTGGGGAGTCAGGGTGATACCTAAGTAGAAAAGTAGCAGAAGAAGTGGAAAAAAACCCCAAACAGTCCTCTGTTCAATGAATTTAGAAAGTGAAAATCGACCATCCAGAAATTTAAGCTGATCTACTTGTGTTAAATTATTTCCTAGCTTTTTTTTCAGTCTTTCTCACAACATTCATTGTTATTGAAACATGGCTTTTTGTTTATGAATCTACTTGTAGCACAGGACTGCTTGACAACCAATGTTTATGCATTTTGTCATATGTTATTAGTTTCTTGCACATGACTATGCATGCTGATGCTAAAAGATACCTTCCACATTTTTTTTCACTCTAAATACGTTAAGTTTTGAATGATTTTAAATTCAAATAAAAAATTTAAAGTAGGGTGGAGTAGTGAAATCAATGTTAATTCAATTGCATTTTAAGGTTATTCTGACATACGAAAAAATTGTGAAGCACATTCTGCCTGCTTGTTTTTATACAGATACACCTGTCAGAAATTCATGCACAAACTTGCATGGGAGTCCTAGTATTGTGTGTGGTGTAAAATGAATCTGTATTGGTCTGCTCCCAATCTAAATATACTTGTGACTAAAGCTCTTACATACAGATATAAATCTAGCAAATCAAAATCTGTTTCTAGGAGCTGTAACTTATTGAATGTATATACAAAAACCTAACAGGTGATGAAAAAAAATACATCAAAGATTACCTTAACTCTAGTATAATACACTTCTACCATTAGATCTTATTTTACTGAATGATTCATGCCTTATTGGCTTTTTTAGATTTGCATTTATATTTCCGCCTCGCTATTTTAAGATGTATTATCTTTAATCCAAAAACTACCGTCCTACCCAAACCTACTTAGAATTTTCTATGATGAAATCTCATTGAATGAAGATTAGTGAGAATTACAGATCTTTCACAGTGCTGTCTGAGGGAACATACCAAGCACAGCATAACCCAGTAATGTCTTACCTTTAAATTTTGTAATATCAAGATTTAAAGCTATGAAATATGAGGTACTTTTTTTCTTCACTGAGCAAAAATAATGGAAGACACAGTGATTTGTTTTCAGCTTGTACTTCATAGCAGAAGCCTCCCAGCTTTCATTTCTTCATGGATTATTTGTACCATGGGCAGAACCAATGAAATGGCGCCTTGTTTCTGTAGATGATGCTAGCAGGGATTCAAATCTCAGAGTGGAAGGGAACTTAAAACAGGACAAAACTCATCTGGAACTTGACTGCTTTGTAGGAAATTCTCCTATTTAGAGCCACCACAGATGTTTGCCTGAATCTGTCTGCACATGCAATTAGCAGAAAATGAACAGAAAATTGCAATTACTTGGGAAAGACCAGGGCAATTATTTAAAAAGTAAGTTGAAGCTTTTATATCCAGTACTTTCTGTTCACGCCACTCCCCATTTAAAAACTCTAAGCAGTTATTTCTCTTGTCATTTAAAGGAAACTGGAGCATACTGTGCAGTTTGAAGTTACCAGAATTGCTGAACATTTACCTTGTAGTAGTGTAGTGGGCCCAGCTGTGTTGTGTGGTAAGCAAAGACAAATACTTTGATTCTCAAGCCTTTAGGGCAATGGCCCTTATTACAAAATCAGTAAAAAGGCAAACTTACAGATTTGTAATATACCATTTCAGGTTTTAGTTGAAGAAATAATACTTTAAGAGGTATTCCTCCACAGTTCAGAGTAGCTAACAGCAGCTACAAAACAATTAAGCATTAATTTAAAAAACTCACCACACTCTAATTTCAGCGCCTTATTGACTAAATTAAATATTTTCCTTTAAAAAAAATACATATAATAGTTTAATTTGAAAATCCCACCCCCCCAATTCTGACTTAGCTCATGATTCATTTTTAATGGGAGATCTCAATCTGATTTTTCTGCGATTAAAAAAATAGCTAAAAGATAAAATTAATTTAAAGTATGCTTTCTTACATTGGCAACTAAAGAAATAACAAAACAGAACATGATGCTTTGATGCCTGTATTTTGTAACTTCATGCCATATTAAGTTCGTCATTTTTTAAATAAAAAAACTTGAGATTAAAAAAAATTCTTAATTGTGAGGTTTGTTTACAAAAAATAATCCAGTTATTGCTCAGTTATTCTTATACCTCTGAATGGTGAGCAAGTTAATGTTACTTTGAAGCAACAGCTTTTGTTCTTGGGATATATATTAGAGGCAGAAAAATGCTAGTTGCTGCAGCACTAGGAGTTCTTGACATATTGAACAGTAGAGGAAATAGTCTCAGAAACTATGTAAACTGCTTCCAGCCTGAACTTAGCAAACTGCTTTTTCGCTAGTATTTCAAAACATGTTTAGCTGAATAAGCATATTTTCAACATTACAACAGGGTGCAATCACTTTTTCATATGATCTGCTCTTCATGTACACTTTTATTACAAAAAGGTGGAAAGTTATACACGGGGAGGAAGCCAGGCATAAAGAAATTTAAAATAAAAAAGTCTCTAAAACATTTTCCATTCCCCCCCTGCACCCCTCCCCAGTAAAATACGTTAAAAAAACTCATGTAGATGATGTGTGTGTGACTCACATGGGAGTTTCATATAGCTTCCTCTTCTACTGTAAACCTCACTGGGATTCTCTCTCGCACCAGTCCTAGCTACCACATGGTGTGTGCGTGTTGTTTAAGATGTTTTCTTTCACCTGAAGTGAGCTAAATGGCTTAAGCAGCCCTTGAGAGATTGCTGCATTCCCTTTGCCTCAACACTCCAGCGCTGGGGAGTGGGGGTGAAAAAGCTCAGGCTTCCTAGCAGAGAGGAGAGAGAGGTGCTGGCACAGAGCTCCCTGTGAGGAGGCCTCCTGCCAAAACTGCACAGCCCAGACACGCAGCCAGAAGTAGGTAACCTTAGAGGACACTGCATGGACCATTTATCTGCTGAAGCTCAGAAGAATATTGAAAGTTGTGACTTAGATACAAAACAAAGGTATGCCAGTATATAACTGTCACAGCACTATAGGTCTGATTCTTCTCTCCGGTTGATAGCTTTACTCCTTAGGACTTCAGAGGGTTTAGGATTGCACACAAAGAAACATTCATTCAACTGCAGAGGGAAAGGCTACTGAAATGACAAAGGAGAACCCGTATGAAGCAAACGACAGAAAACAGCTTCCCCTCTCTTCTCTTCCCAGACTTTAGAGGAGATCCTTGCTTGGCTAGTGTAAACATCCATAACTCAACTAGAATAAGATTGCTTCACATCAGTCTGGGACCTGGGCTGTGCACGGACAAGGTTGGAGGCAAATATCGCTGTGAGAGCAGGTTTGCTGCAGTTTGGTTACATTGCTGGAGAAAGACAGTGTCTGGGCTCAAGACGTCACTCAGTTTAGTCATCTGGTGTGGAAGAGCAGAACACGTGGTTCAGGAATGCAAGCTCATACTTGTTTCTAAGTTGCATTTGGCTAATACCTAGGTTCAAGCTCCGTGATGAGTACTCAAACACTTACGCAGATGTGCAAAAGAAAGGGAACTGCTTAATGAAAAGATGGCTGTGTGCATCAGTTGTGTGTTAAACATTTTCAGAGTGTGTCACTATTTATAAACAAGAACCTGGCAAAGATAGTGGCTGAGGTATGAAAGACAGGACTGCAAAGTGCAGGACATTACAAAGCTTTTCAATTTCTAGTAACTGCAAAAAACCCCTGGATTTAGTTGGCATTAAATATCTGTTACCTGCTCTCCAGAATTTACTATTAATACTAATTAACACTACAGGAGTACTTCAGATCTCTTCCTAACGTTAGGGCACTGCTGTGGTAGGATACGCTTTGGAAAACCTACACGTTAAATATAGATATTAATGGAGATAAGTATAATGCAGGGAAACGCTGAAAGCAAGAACAGTGTTTTGGGGATTTGCTACATCTCATGCTCTGTTCCAGGATGGACTAACAACAGCATGTGGGAATAGAACCCTGTCCCTGTGGAGTACAGAGCAGAGGTGGAAAGAACAGGGGAAAACAGGATTGTTGTGCATCAGGTCAAATAAAGTAATCCATTCATTCTTGAAGTAGGACTCATGTAAAAATTGTTCAGACAAATACTAAAAAGCAGAGTCATAATTTGCTGTGGCTTTACCACCTCCATGTTGGAGCTGATGGGAAGGTGGAAGACCCGTATGTCCTATGTTAGGGGTTTTAATGCATAGGTGTAGGGCAAGCTGGAAAACTTGCCCATATATTATCAGTAATTATGTTCGTAAGGTCAAGAACACAGTAATCCAGTCCTACCTACCTGCATATGTGTTGAGTAATACACTCAACTTTGCAGACAGCTGTTCATCTTTTCTCTTGTCTTCTCAGAACATACTCATTGCCAACGGACACAATGGGGCATAATCAAAGGGTACAACTGCATTTGCTCTGATGGAGAGATACCTGCCCAGTTGGGTTGATGTTTATACATAGATTCAATTTATTATATTTATTTGTTTGTGTCACAGCAGCTATTTTGCATCCCTAATTTTCCATTCTCATGCTAGTAAATACCAGGGATGACAGCCTGATTAATGATGACAAGACCGAATTAGGGATGTGACTAAGGGCTGGGTGTGATTGTACCGATTTGATCATTTTGCACGAGCAAAATGTGGAAGAAGGAGAGACTGAGAAGTAAATAAATGAAAATGCTGTCTTTAAAGTAAGCCCGGTTGTCCAGCAACACAATATGGAAATAAAGTAGTATCTTTGACTTCAGAGGTCCCTTTAATTCCAGAACTGTGTGTTATGATTTAGTGTCATTTGTTGTTGTTTCAACTTCAAGATATCCAAACATTGGTAAATATGAATAAAAAAAGGGGGGAGGAAGGAGAAAAGAGCTATAAAAACATGCAGCAAATCAAAGAGCGCTCCCCCAAAATATGAAGCCTTTTCTTCATAAAATATAAGTCAAAATCAATCATGAGACCATGACATATGGCACTTTCAGCACAGTTGGGCAAATAATGCCCTTTTATGTTGACAGTGTGAGGTCAGGTCATATCAATGTTCAGATTTGCAGCCACCACAACAACAATTGAGCTTGCTTGGCATGATCAGGAGCAACTGTTTCATTTGAAAGCTAACTCATGCAATTCTTTATTTATTATTTAAGTAATGGGAGGGGCTGTTCATCTATAAATGTTCATCTATTATTTAGAAAGGAAAATGCAGTACAGTGTTTTCCTTCACGTATCAGACTATTTCCTTATCTTTAAGGGCTGAATATAACAATTTATAAATGGACAAAACCAGCATTTGAATAGCTTTTTTAAGATGCTACAGTATTTTCCAAGTGATAGAATGTCTCTGAAAAAAATGCATGATCCTCTCATGCACATCCTCAGTCCAAAACACAAGACAGTAAATAAATAACACTATTTCACACAAGCAGGTTATGATGTTGAACCTGCAAACGCCTCCAACTGTTGCCTATAAATACACTATCCTGAAGCTTTCCCCACCTCCTCAGGACCATGACAGCTCAGGAGGCCTTGCCATAAGACTATCTTCAGCCAGAAAAACTAGACTTCAGTATAAAATGCTTTACCCTGATAATAAGGTTATGTGATGTCTGCTCTGTAAAATTCTGATTTCTCCAAAACCACCTGGCTACTAATTAAGTTTTCCTCCCATTTCTCTTCTTGGTCAATTGAGACTTATTCTCTTTGCTCTCCAATGCATCCAAAACCACGAAACTGAATTTTTATGCTGGTCCTTCTCTTCAAATCCTGTCACCCATTACCTTAACATGTGATATGTCTTGTCTAGGTTGCAATTTACCTACAGTGTCTATTTGCATCATTTTACAGCAGAAGAGCCCCTCCTGAGATGGCACTAAACTCTACAAAACACAGTTTTGCAAGTCTCAGGTTTCTTTAACTTATTTGAAGGCTTGAACCAGGGTGATGTCTCTATGGTCGAGCCATTTTAAACTAATTTTCCACTTGTCCTTTGCTAAGCAGAAGGATGGCAACCTGCACACCTGATTCATGCCGAGTTTTTGCATAGCAGCCTGCTAGTGAAGTATCTATCAAACATTTCCTCTGAAGAGGCATAGTGACTCTGAGTCCTCCCATCCAAGTACTAGTTGGAAGGTAGAAGGTAGCCAAGACAGAGAAGTTTTAAGGCACACTGGAAAGCTAAAAGCACACAATGTATTTATAACTTGTCATTCAGGGGATTGATTTACCAATTTTGAAGTGCCAAAGGATGTTTTATTGTGTGCATTGCCTATAAAATGACATAGTAGAACATCTTCTGCCTTTAGAAGGCTGCAAAGGCCTGTACACACCATCAACAGGGTCCATCCCACTTCTCTAAAGATTATCTTTATAAATCCGTAAAGATGTGTAGTACAAACATTTCCAATACAGTCACTGGTGATTTTTCCAGAACTCCAATATATTATTATATGCAAAGACGGTAGCCAGCAGCTATTCAGAAGCACTCAGAGAATGTGTTAGCAGTTAGTAAGTGAATTCATTTTTCTGTTTTAAAATCCTTTCAAGAAACGGATAAACTACGATAACAATAGAATCTTTAACAATATTACTCACACAAATGTTTGGACATCTGACATGCCAGAGTGAAGTGTGATAGCATCTATCATTAGCCAATGCTGTACAATTATAAGGCACTTCCCTACAATCAGGAACTGCGTCAGATTAAAATGCTGAGCTGTAGAGGCAGGCAAAGAACTTCCTTGCAGGAACAGAATCACACAGACCTTACCATTTTCCCCTACTGACACCAGGAATGCACATGAAACAGAAATTTCAGGTGTGTAACTGGGGGACACCAGGCAACTGGCCCTCACTAACTATCAGTGGGAGTTTCACCTGTGAAATAGTATTTCAGGTATTTAAAACCACAGGATATTTAACTATAAGATATTTGTGGCATAACCAAATGTATGGATATAAGCCTCCTTAAGTGAGTCATACAATGTTGACAGAAACATTGATACAAACTAGCACAAAACCCTATCTTCCTAATAAGCAGAAAGAAACCTATTTTAAGAATCTATTAAGGTATTTGACATTTTTACTGGATACTACTTTAGTCTCTGCATTTTAAAACCAGTTACTTCAGTTACCAAAAGTTTTACTGTGCAAAGATGAGAGTGCTAGTGTTAAACTCCCTAAAAATATTTTAAATATTTCTTACACAATGGAATGCTACAATATTCCAAAGTCTGATACCTTGAGACTTTTATAGGCCTGAAGTTGTATTTCGCACTGCACTGAGTATCACTTGAGGAATAAAAGTCCCTGTCCCTATTTCATGAAATTATGGGATCCTAAAACTGTGCCACTGACCTGAGACTGCCGCAACTACTATAATTCTTTATTTAGGTACCTTCTTTATTTAGGTAATCAAACATATTCTTGGTAGATGTTGATTTTTCTGTTAGATTTCTGCCTTTCTGGGGTAACAGAAAACTTTGCATGTTAGGAAAAATCATGAAAGAGCTGAATTAATGATAAAAATGCATGAATAGCACTCTGGAAGCTTGTGTCATACATAAAAAATGACACTCGGCAAAACCTAACTACATGTGGTTCTAGGGGGGTGGGGTGGGGAGGGTGTGTATGTAATCATTTTCAGCTTGTTTAGAAGTCCACTTTTTTAGGTGAAGCATTATAAAATATCTTTTGAGTGTAAACTGTTCACCTATATCTCTCATGTCATTTAAAATTTTCTAGCAGTACATGCATAAACAGAAAGAAAATGGCTGCAGAATTAGACTCACCATCATTAAAGTAATTAAAATGCAGTATTAATCTTTAATGGTAATTATTCTCTTAATAGCTCCTGCAAATTATAAGAAGTGGATAGCTAGAGCTTGCCCTCCAGCAACAGCACTCTAACCCCACCAAGGGAAGAAAAGCGCTCCTTGCGAGACGTGCCAGAAGGAGCCCCAACCAAGCATTGCATCCTCCCTTTCACAGACACCCAAAATTTACACAAAGCAGTCAGAACTGGCCACATTCCAGGCGCACATTCCCTGTAAAGTGAAAATCCTTTGGTTATGTCAAACAAAATCCCAGAGGTACTATATACAATACCTAACTCAGTTTTGTGTCTGGCAAGTACAAGTCTGCTCAACACAACAAGTGCAAATCCCTATTTTTATAAGAAAAAGAAATGAAATTCATATGGCTGGCAATACCCTCACTGACTTTGCAGCCTACTGCTACATCAGACTGTTACTTACTCAGTCTATGCTTGCACCTTGTCACAGGCTATTTAAAAATATTGAAGCTGGTATTCACGCAGTGACAACAGGAAGGACAAGGGGATACCAGGCTGATAGAGAGACCTTGGTACAAGGAAAGCAACAGTTTTTCCACTCTGCCTCACCAGTTTTCTACCCTGGGTTCTTCCAGGTCATGACCATTACCACTGACTAAGCCTCCAGTACACCATCCCATCCACTCCCCAGTGGCTTCCAGCTCTTGCACACAATCCTGCCCCCATTCAGATCCGAATACCACAAAACAGTGCACTGGGATAGGAGGACCATATTCACAATTAAAACTCCACCTCTCCTTATTACAGGAGGAAATTTGGTGTGAAATACTGCACAGTAATAATATAACCAAGAGAATTTCTTATATGGAAAAGGCTCAGGGTTCCTGTGTGCCTTTTAATTTCCTCTGTCATGGCCAGGTAATTCAAGAGGTCCTTTTTCAGATTCAACTGTTATTTTATATACTTTAGACTTGAATTTCATCAAAATGGACAAACAAATGGAGGTCTCGTGTAATCAGCAGGAGACTGTTCATACCAACTCCTCAAAGAAACCTTGCATTGAATTACTTGTGTCTATACGTGAAATATCCTTACACATCTACTATAGGTAGCAGAAATAAAAAAGGATGATCAAGCCCTGCCATGATTATTGCATTAATATAATTAAGTATATTTAAAGTAGTGCTGAGTTGTGTAGAGTACCTTACCTACTTGGAGGCTACACTTCATTATGCAAGTGGGCAACACAGACATTCACCAAACAGCTAAGTACTATGAAAAATTCTACAGAAGTTTAGGTTTTAGATTGCTAAAACTGGAGATTAATGCTTTCAAAAAACAATTTGATTTTTAACTTATTACATTCTTTACAACCTGAATTGCAAAAACGGAAATCAGTATCCACTTTCTTGAGCATTTGAATTCAATGAGAGCAAGTATTCATTCAGGAGTATTTCCTATAATAGATCAATGAAAAAACACTGAGATAAAAAATAGTGTGGGAATAAGATGAGGAGTAAAACTATGCTTGGTTTTACAGTACATTTTTGTGTTGAGGACCACATGCACAGAGAGCATAACCAGAACTTCTCATAATGAAAAATAGTCACCATGAAAACCAGAATCTTATAGAATCATAGAATCATAGAATATTTAAGGCTGGAAAAGACCTCTTAGATCATCGAGTCCAGCCTATGACCTACCACCACCACTCAGCTAAACCCTGCCACTAAGTGTGGCATCCAGTCTTTTTTTTGAACACCTCCAGGGGTGGTGACTCCACCACCTCCCTGAGCAGCCCATTACAGTGTTTAATAACCCTTTCTGTGAGGAAGTGCCTCCAAATGTCCAACCTAAACCTCCCCTGGCGCAGTTTCAGGCTGTGCCCTCTTGTCCTGCCGCAAATCATCTGAGAGAAGAGCCCATCCCCGTCCTGTCTACAACTTCCCTTCAGGTAGTTGTAGAGAGTGATAAGGTCCCCCCTGAGTCTCCTCTTCTCCAGGCTGAACAACCTCAGCCTCTGCTCATAAGATTTTCCCTCCAGTCCCTTCATGAGTCTGGTCGCTCTCCTCTCGACCCGCTCCAGCACCTCAATGTCCTTCTTGAAGTGGGGGGCCCAGAACTGCACACAGTACTCGAGGTGAGGCCTCACCAGTGCTGAGTACAGGGGCAGAATTATATCCCTAGTCCTGCTGGCCACACTATTCCTGATACAGGCATGTTCCTTGCTTACTCCAAATATTTTTCCCAGTATGAGTGAAGAGTATTACTTTCAGTGTGTCCTGAAGCAGGGGATGTAAGAGGGTACACTAAAAGCAATCAGAGCAAGATTTTTTTTCTGATATTTCAAAGATTTGACAGGAGGAGAATATGTTTCCTTTGCAGGCATCCAAGTTCTGTTTGTCAACTGAATTTGTCCTTAAGTTTCCCACTGTGCCTTACTCATAACAAGAAGTGAACAGAGACGATGAGATTTCCTGACAATTCTTCTGTCTGAGAATTAAAAGCTAAAACCTGTCATTAGCTCCTCTATCGTCCACCATAGAAAAGTTCTAGCAATGACCTGCCTTTGCAAACTCTAGTTCCTGGTCATGACCCATACTGTTCCATTTGGGACTTGAGTTTGGGAGGGAATGCAAAGAAAACTGAGTTTAAAAAAAAAGGGAGATCTTGGGATCAGTCAGCATCCATGTGAGCAAATTGTCAGTGTAATATCCAGAGAGGCAGACAATGACAGACTGTCACAGCTCTATAGGGAAACTGGGGAGGGGTCGCATATACAGTTGAAGAAGAAGGACAAGCCGTGGTGGGGATGAGGGCCTCTCCTGAGACGGGGGTAACATGCCTGGAGAAAATGAAGCTCAGTAGGCTGTTGGCAGTATCAGGGCATGTAAATACTTGTCATGTTCACTGGCTTTTCTTAATGCCTGTAAATTGCATAATGACACAATGAGGAAAATAGCCATTTGTCTTAATGGTAAAATATTAAAAGCATCCTACCTCTTCAAAGGAAGGGTATGCATATTTCTGGAGTCTGAACACACCCATCAGTCCCATTGCCGAGCTAACAGGAATAAAAACAAAACAAAACAAAACAAAACCAACAAGATGAGAGATTCTCAGAGATAAATTCCTTATCAAAAATAAAATAAAAATAAAAGAGAGAGAGACAAAACCCAAAGAACCACGTAAGAAAAATCCCATCTCTCCTTCTTTTCTCATCTTAAAACAAAGTAACTCTCAAAGGCTGATTTATTAAGACTTCTAAATTTTTCTCTCTCGAAAACTGAAAGCTTACAACCACCTTAACTATGGGATCTTGATCTCTGCAAATGTCTCCACATTGCACACACCTAATTAAAGGATTTGTCATCATGCAAAATTTCTGTGGTATGTCAGTAGTCTTCTCGCTCCTTTTCTGTGGCACAGAAATCTCAATAAGCAATTTCTGTCTTTTCCCTCCCCTATTCACAACCAATTCCATGAAAACAAACAAACAAACAAAATCCCTCTACTGGTCAGGGCTGCAACCCTCAAAGAATCCATTACAGCCCAGGATACCCAACGACATCCAAACTGTGCCTGCAACTTTTACTTTCACTTATGAGTAATCCAAGGGGTTTAGGAGCTGATGGAACCCACCTGAATAAAAGCATGAACTCACATTATAGCTGCTTTTTCTACATTAGCATTTCTACAAATAAAGTACCTTTCACACTAGGTCAGAAAGCAGTGTGTATTTTTATAAAAATCTCTATTTTACAGTGAGTGAACCATTACAGAATATAAAAGTTCAGTCTGTGTGCTTCTCACTTCCTTAGAATTCCAGAAACAGGAAAAGAGCACGTATGTATGTATACACATACAGACACACACGTGTGAATAAAAGACTAATGACAAGAAATTATTAATTTGGTAAATTTTGCACTATGAGAGTATTACAGAGTTTTAAAAGTAAAATAACTACCCAAAAGAAAGCTGCACTGAAAGCGTGTACTCTACCAGTATGCTCAATAGGACTGAAGAGAAAAATACAAGAGAAATTTTTCTTAATAAAAAGATCAGGGTATGTTTACATGTAATCTAGACATTTTGCTGATCTCTGTCTGTTTTCAGAGCTAGCTACAAGGAACTTCCTACGTGCTCAGTTGCATCCATGATTACAAAAATATTCAAAACCACAGAAAGGCTCTATGAATGTGAAGACAGGCTTTCTGACTTATCAAATTACCTTTTGATTACACTGAATGCTTTACAGATAGGCCACTTCTTGCATGTATCCAGAAGTTAACGCTAAATTAAATAATTAGTGAAAGGACTGCTCTGTCACATGCAAAGAGCTTTATGCCTTGCAAACTGTTGGGAAAAAAATAGGTAAGTGTAGTGACAACAACAATACAAAAAATCACTGTTAAAATTATAATATGATTTAATACTGCTACTAACAAAGGCTATCTAGGTATCCAACAGTCATAACTGAGATTCTTGTCAGTAAGAAGCATATGAGCAAGTTAGAAAAAACATATTTGATCAGGATAAAGGGCTGCAGATAAAAAACTTCAGAATAGCATCTTCTTGCTTCTTTGTCCATACCCAAACCTTAACAGTGACTGCAGTTGATGGTATTCAGCCTGTGCTTTCACTGTATGGATGATAGTCACCCACATCACTGTATTAAGTGTTTATTTGTCTATTGTGAAGCAAAGATTCAAATTTTATTTTAGAGCATGACTACATTTGCAGTTAGCTTCTTTACTAAATTTTAAAGCTGTGAAACAATATGCATCTAATTGCTGAATGTTCTTAATAAATCCATCATAGTTGTGTTTTAAAAAATAATTTCTCTGTGGTAAAATATTTTGACTATTAAAATACACAACACTGACTGAAATATTTATTTACTAAAGCAATCTTGTGACAAAACTTGATCTTTTAAGAGTTAAAAAAACCCCAAACAACAAACCAAACAAACCCCAACAAATTATGAAATGTTCTTCCCAGATGAATTTCCAACTAATGACAATTTTATGCTGTTTGCACCAGATTAGTAGTTGTGTAGGGTGAGAAAGGACGTTCATAAACAACATTTCTTTGGTGCTTATTAGTATTATTCTAACCGTGGAATCTTTTTCAGTGATTCATCTGTTAAACCCTGTATCTTCCCATTAATCCATTACATGATTTTTAAAATGTTTATTTTATGAGGTACTTTTTCACAGTAAGGTTTAATATTTGTAAACATTTCCATTTAAAACATGCTTCTGCTATTTGCATGTGTCTAACCCAATATGGCATTTTAAAATAACACTCTCGACTGTATTTCTAAGGGTCAGATGCAACTTGGCATGGGTAAGACAATGAACTGATTATACCTAAGCATTTGTTTTGGGGTAATTGTTTGCAGCTAGTGCAGCTGAAGAGTTAAAGCCATGTGCTGAATTTAAATCTATAAACATGAAAGATGGTGCCAACTTGGCAGCGAATCATGCATTCAAAAGTAAACGGGTCTCCCTGGCTGCTTCAAATGGAGGCATCAATATGAGGTTTAGCTGCTGCCTCTCTAGTTTACAGATGCAACCTTCCTTGCCTATGTTGCCTTTTACTCAAAACAGTCCATATTTTGCAGAAAGTCTCTTCAAAAACGGACCAAGAAAGGTCACAGTTTGCATTTCAATGAGCATATTAAAAGGAGATCTGACATATTTTATTACTTCTAGAACAAAAATCTCAGATCTCAAGATCCAACCATAATGACAAACAGTTTTTGTAAATGAGTTTTAAATAAATCAGACTGGAGAAGGGCTTA